>JASAMV010005526.1:0-20221 GCA_030248065.1 Rhynchonema sp. JSB1_4
GCAAGACACTAAAAGACGCTTCACAAAATTTGGACACGCAAAATTTTCTCGGAAACAGGGGTTTATCGAAAACCGAGCAGCGACGAATGAAGCTGGTTGGTGAATACATTACACGGGCTAATGTTCAGCAAAGGGGCTGCCCAGATACCATTGCATGGTTATTTTGTTCAACTACGGTGCACTACCTATCATGTGTGCCAAGGCGTATACGTGTGCACCCACCGGTATACAGTGATGGTGAACATGAGAAAGTTTGCAGCCGCCTGCTCATGCTCGCAACAACCATCTTCATGCAACGCTGCTGCCTGGAATAATCGATTTTCGAGAACGGCAGCTTGCGCATGGAAAAGGGGGATAGGGTATCAAATCAGAACGCATAGTGAATTCGCTGCCTAAACATAATATGTACACAAGTGCGAAAGCGTTTATGTACAGACACAAAATGTCATAGACACGAAATTAGTCAAAATTTCTGTAAACACGATCAAACATAAAACCAAAGTATGAGAGAAGACGGCTCACCCAAGTTTTTTGTTAATATTTTTTTGTATTTTTAGCGTTTTAATATTTTTTTTGGATTTTTTGTGGGTAGAGCTTGAGCACATAAACGCTGTACACATGATAACAGGACTCGATCAGAGAACATAGAAAACAGCGCGCGGAAGCAAACATGCAACATGGGTTATAAGGCGGCGGAGACAAAAAATTTATCCCATTTGTATGAACATTTGTCGAAACATAATTCTGTACAGCTTTGGTCAAAATGGGTCAAAATAATAAGTGCGGTTTTTCAATTTTTTTTGTAGATTTTGTCCGCAAAAGAGTCATTCTGTACAACGTGAAACATAAGCATACATTCTGTACACAAACATCTGAAATTGCAAATTCATGTGCAATACATGAATTTATGGGGCGCGAATTGGGTCAAATTATCACTGAACAAAGCCAATTTTCAGTCTTTCAATTTGAGGGTGTGACAGAATTCCAATGCAAACCCATGATAATCCGGATAATGAAAGGGTTGTGCTGTTTGTTGCGTTCGCTTTTTGGCGCGAGCGCGCGCCCTATATTTGGCTCTCTTTACCCGTTGACGATGTTTTTGGGCTTCCGTACGTATCTTTACTGTCCCACTCGATGTGGTTTGTGCACCAGTCACACTTCCACAACTGCTGTCATGGCTGGAGTATTCATCTGCGTTCTGCTCCTTGTCATAGATGTATTTCAAGCACTCATCGGAGCCTAACCATGTTTCCACAGGAAGGTCATCATGTCCTACGTCTTCAACGTACCGTTTGTGGAGTGCCATGATGTGTGGGTTGAGCGAAACCTCGTGCAAACGAAAGAGCCTGATGTTCGGCTCAAGCACCGCATTGTCTATGATAAACGAGCACGCATCTTTGATCGACTCAGTGAACGCCCGATCTTTGTCAGACACTACCATGCCGTGAAGCATTAGCAGACTGTATGTTTCATCCGTGCATGTTTCGGTCAGAACCCCATCATTCAGTGAGATAACAGTGCCAGTGGTGATATACTCATTTATGGAATGAGTAATTCTCACATGGTAGCTGGCTCGTGTGGGAGAATCAAGGTGTGTCAGATACCTGAAACGGCTGCGTGCCATCGCTCGGTTTGTAGCGAACCCTTGACTTGGCTGTGCATGGTCACTCATAGTGGAAGCTTCGTTTGTTCGATTTCGTACAGAAAGTGTGGCTGATTTGACTTGTTCAACTTCTAGACATTGGGTTTGTCATTCGAATTCTGAAATATGTTTGGTATGTAGGTTTGACCAACATACTGCACATGCGCTTAACAAAAACCGCAGCTTAAGCAATGACATTCGAGCACATACAAAAAACTAATTCGAACTTTGACATAAATTTCAAATAGAGAAAATTCACCAAGTATAATTGAGCAAAAATACAGAGACAATTTTAGACAGGGCAATTTTGGTCAACATATTGATGTTGGTACCGCCATTGCATGCCGCGCGCCACGACTTCAAACTTGTAGGCTGGGACCAAGGCAAATCTGTCCCTCAACCTGTTGTCCACCCTGGTCCGGAGTGGATCTAAACAAGGGGCAACTTTGTTTGATTGGTGGGTATATATATATATATATCAAGCAACAAACAAGTCGTTGCTTCATATAAGCAAATATAAGCAAAATGTATGGCACCTGGTCCTAAGAGTTTAAAAACGTGGCGTTGGGCAAAATAAGGCATATAAGAAGCACACACAACATATACAGATAGATATGGATACACAGTTATACATACACAAATAAGAGACACAAGGAGACGAACATGATAACAGTAAATAACAGTAAACAGCTGCAGCACAAGAAGACACAAACAAAAATATGAATAAGTGACATGAAATAAAATAATACATATATGCAGATTAAAGTGTTGCTGATGCTATTTGTTCTTGTACGTTCCCTCCCATGGTTTTTGCGTACGCTGACGCGAATGTTTTCTCTCCTGCATTTGGTTTGGTTTGGCAGTCAGGTATTTCGCAAAGGGTGGTGTGGAGAAACGTTCAACAAAAATGCGGTAGGGGTTCAATACAGTGCATGGGCCTCCTTCCAAACGTTTCATCTCTGCACTGAGGTCTCTGAGTGTCGGATTTTTCAGACCGAGAGCCCTGGATGGAAATGGTAACCCCAGGATGTTTTTTCTCAACAGCAACATGCTCCAATATTCACGTGCCAGAAAATCAAGCTTGGCCTCTTTGTATATGGTTGGAGTCCCCCCTGATTCACAAATGTTGTGCGAAAACAACATTCCCATTCGGGTCGGCAACAAAAACACGCCGGAGTCAGGTAGAGTATGAATGTGCTGACATTTGTCAGCGTACGGCATCAGCACTTGTAGGGTGAACGGGGCCCCCAGCACCAATTGGAAAGGCCCTACGTGGTGCTCGAATGTCAACTCATGTACATAGCTGCCTATGTTAGGTTGGATCCCGTTGTTATGTTCTTCCATCGACGCGGGCACAGAGTGGTATGCCAACTGCTGTTGGCTAAAGTTCTGGTACGTTAGGTACCCCAAGTCCGCATGGGACAGCTTGGTGGTCGGTTTTCGTTGGCCCATTCCAATCTGTGCCCGGAACTCAGTCAAGTGTTCATCTACCAGTGCCACATTACCACATGTCAAAACCGTTCCCCACTTTGAGTTTGATTTGTCGGTGGAAAATTTGTCAATGACGAAAATCTTGGTTCGTGGGAGAATGATTGGTTCAGCAGTTTCTCCGTAGAACTGTAACATGTACGGTTTGATGGTGGGGTCGGGTTTCAACTGCATTTCTAACGCCAGTGACGCACACATGAAAGAGCAATCATACTCGGAGTGCAACAAGGCTTGCGGGAATTTCAGTAGGGCATCGGAAGCCACCCCAGCTATTGGCAAAATGGCAGGTATTGGCTGAGCGAGGTTGTCAGAAATTGTCACTCGGTCCCCATATCTATTCCCCAGGCCATGTTGAAGTGTATGGGTCAATGGGAATTTGATTGGTACTTGAAAATCATGGTTGTAGGTCAATGACACATCCCACAATGGGTGCGTGCACAAATCCTCGGGGTACTGAGACAATGTTCGTTTGACTGTGGTGGGTTCTGGCAAAAACTGAGCATCGACGGGTTTTGAGGCAATTTGCTCCAAGGGGACTTTGGAGACTTTACTGAAATGGCGCCATGGGGCCGGACTCCCATCATCACTATACAGACTATCCTGACGTGGACCCAAATATGTGATTTTGGGCTTCAATGTTTGAATACTTTCACACACACCTTGTGCTTTGTATGAGCCATCGTAGTGGTCGCTTGGGCCAGCGTCACTAGTGCTGGCGGTGTCCTGAGAGGTTTCCATGAGGCGGCGTGGCACAAGCAGCAGGTTGGCGATCAGCAACAAAAGTGTGGAAGCGAGCATAAGCGTTCGTAACTGCCGGAACAGTGACTAATACAGCACATGGAAGTAATGTCTGAAATGGTAACTCCAAGCTTAGTTACTGTATGTATACATATGGAGATGTGACTGATCAAGTCAAACAAATCAGAATAAAACGAACCAAGCTATAAACGTATAGTGAACGGAGACCGACCTACTCTTTGGCTTTTCGCGGCGCGTATTTTACGCACCTGTATGGGTCATCTACCTGATCTTCGTCATTGTACACCGCAATCAACTTGAAATTGAAGTACGGATGCCGATAGTCGCCCCGGGACAACCACCTTTCTAACATGTCTCTGGACCGATTGTAACTGGGTGGCAACAACATTCGGTTGTATGTCGGTACGTAACCAATTGCCGACGGTGCCAACGTCAGAGTTGGACCACATGCGAGCATGTAGTGGCAATATCGTTTTGAGCTGGGTCTCAAAAATTGCAAACAGGCATGATAACCAAAGATCACGCTGGGTGCTGGCAGCATTGCGTCATTCGTTAGATTAGCTGCCATGACATTCAGTCTGTGCATCTTGAACAGATCGAGGTAGTTTTTCTGTTCCTCACTGATCTCTGTCGTTGGCAACACTCTGTTCAACCCATAAATACCCATCAAACTATGCACCCCTGGCACCACCCTTACCTCTACCGCAACCACTGGACCTTCACGCTCTTTATGTGCCTCGACGAATGGCAACTCCACGACGAGGACGGCTCCTTGCAGCACAACGACGGCCCTCTCAGGTTCGCAGTCGTGCCCTTTCTCGTCGACCGGGAACGAGCGATCGGGTGTCGGCTGAAGGCCTAGTCGGCTCGCGTCTTTGGCTGTAATGTAGTTGTGTTCTCGACTTAGGTGTAGGTGCGATAAGGTTGTCTGAAATTCGAAGACTGAATGAGTGTCGGCACCGGCGTGAATATGAGCCGGTATGGGTTGATCAAAATCCACAACTGGTGTCCAACGTTTGTACGGTAGGTCATGAAACTTGAAACCGTCGGCCTCTCTTTCCGCCAGTTCTGTTTCTCTACGCGTTTCTAATTCATCCTCACCAGCATTGTTTGTTTCACTAACGTGACCGGTATTGCTCGAGCTAGCGCCCCTTTCGGTGTCGCTGTCTATTGTAGCGTCCCGACCTTTCGTGTCCGATGTGATTTCTGGTGTATCGACCGCTACGTCAGGCAATACGGGGGACCACTGGGCTTCCTCAGCCTCTTCTCGTGTTGCCTGTGGTTCTGTAACCTCAGCTGGCTTCGCTTCTGAAATATCTGAGTTCGTGTTTTGTTCCTTATCTGTCATCCTTGATGTTTGGCGCACTATAACCGGAGGACGAAATATAGATTTCCGAGCCCTTTTCCGGGAAGGACTTTGGCTCCGCTTGCCCATACAGGTACGCGCAACGCGCACGCGAATGTCAAAGTGAAATCGGTTCTGAACAATCACGCCCCAAATGGCAGCATGAGAGAAGCTGGAAATGGATAGGAGGGACAAGGCAGAAGAGGGACTTAGTTGTTGGTTGGCTTTAGGTTTAAAACACGGATTTAGAATTGTCGAAATGTGATGCGAAATATAGTTTTTGAGTGGTTGAATGATTTGAGATTTGGAAAAGGTTGTATTTGAAAAATGGTATGCAAATAACTACTAAAGTGCTCTTCCCACGCCGTTCAGAAAAACTGAATGTCAATTTTCGTTATTTTCTTTTCTGTGTGGTTTCATTAATGCCAACTGTCCTACCGTAATCTAATTTCGCTGCGACCAACCCACTTGCATTTCCCACGGTAATAACTCATACAAACTTATGCAAATTGATAGCACAGGTTGGTCTTATTCCTCTCTTTTTCATTTTGCTATACTGACCCCCACTGAGCCAACAAGACAAATGGCTGCCTCTCAGTCTCAAGTTAGTCCCGATCTGCACGCAGTGATCATGGACAGTGTCCGGCAACGACAACCACTGACTGCCGACCAAAAGCGCACCCTGAACCAATTCTTGGAAAAAATTGGTTACGACAGCTTGTGGTACGGTGCCAAACACTGGATTTTGTCTCTCCAGTGTGCCATCGAACGCTGGTTGGTCCAACTTGCCACTTGGAGGTGCTTCTGCGTAATTTTATCTCGTCGGTCCAGGAGCAACGCCAAAAAGAAGATCGCCGGTTCCAATGCAACGGATGCTGATGTCGAGAATGAGCTGTATTGTCACCACGAAGCGATCGCTGTGTATCAGAAGCTCGTCAACAGCACAATAGTCATACCCACCCGTGAGTTCCTTCGGTAATGTACATATCAATCAAGGCCTGAACTCTCATGCGTCACCTTACAGCGTTCATCACAAAGCTCGAGGATTTGTGTCACTGAAGACTGAGCTAAACACATCTCCCGGTCCTGAAGAACTGTCTACCAATAGGTCCCGAACTGATTCTTTTCCATAGTCTCCTTGGACAATAGGCCATCATCATCTGCCGTTCTTGCCTTAAACCTTTCCCCGGATAAAACAACGCCGTTGCTTTGTGGGTGTGCAGTACATCGGCAAACAGAAGCGCTCCATGCTTGGTTCCCTTTTTCAAAGGGCAAGAGATGAATTCTTAAAAAGACATGAGAAAAATGATCTGTAACATTAACAGAAGCTTCGAAATACCGTAATCCAGCGTAGGATGTACTGTAGTTCAGAAGAAATTTATGCGCTCAAAAAAAAGGCTTGTGGGTTGTTCTACATTTAATCAGCTGGCTTTATGCGAACAGATATGAACAACTGTGGGAACGTGGCAAGCTAGAGTTGGGATTTGTGCTTCAACCACCGCACAAAATTAGCATGAGATAGAACTTCATGCGCTCCAACGTTTCACACAAAAACGGGGGATACAACCAAAATACATTGTACGCAACATCTGCCGCACTCACAGTGAGGGATTGATACTCATGGCCAATTCGGCACCCACTGCGCGCGAGGTCACAAACAAGCCAACAGCTGAGCTGACGGTGGAAGACACACAACGCTTGGACAAGCTTGTAAGCGAGGTCAAAAACGACATCGAGCGTGCAGGCCCACTCCACGGTTTGAGAATGCTGCAAATGATGGCTGTGGGATGGTAGGGTGCAGTTATTGTTGGTGAGCTTCACTCAAGATGGTGACTTTCAGCTTTGACTCAGGCACAAGTGGCGCACCGAATACCCAGACGTTCTCAACGAACACGATGCGAAAACCGACAACGAACGCAAACGGGAAGGACGCAAAGTGAAGGAATACTTTCACCATCAGGTGTTCCGGCTCTATTTGCTGCTGGTGCAGGAAGGGATTGAAATTCCCGAAGGTGGGATCTAAACACGACAACTTATGCACCTCCCATAAAATGGGTGTGACAGTCAGACTCATCATTCCTCCATATTTCAGTACTGATGACGAAAGAGACCGGGCTGGCACCGTTGTGGCAGTGAAGAACGAGCAGAATGGCAGAAACTTAGGATTACTACGGACAAAGGGGTTTAATGATGCATTGTTTGTGACGCAAAGAAGGTCATAACGATAAAATTAATAAATTGTGTTCAAGACGATGAAGGTGCACTGACAGTTATGGACACACAACGTAGCGTGAGGGAGTGGGAATAATAGAGAATAAATCATGGACTCAAATAAGCAAACAAATAAATATACATTAATTGGGTGAAGTTGCAGCTCATGATTCTTTCTTATACGATTTAGCACTTGGTGGTGGCGCAGTCACAAACGTTTTTGAGTAGGGCATTCTCTGATTTTTTAGCCTGTTCGCAATTGAATCTGTGACCTTGTGCCTTGGTCGCGCTTGCTCTTGTTTACGATTACATACGCGTTTCATTAACAGATTAGTTTGTAGCGCAATACTGATACACCCAGCTATTAGCGGGCCTCCGCACACAAACAAAAGAATTGCGATCAGTCCAAAACCAAGGACCCAGAGCACTGTCACCCACCAATTATTCTTGAATATGTTGAGAATTCCAAAGGGATCGAAGCCCCTCCAGAATGAGGTGATGTTTTCTATCTGCGTGTTAATCGCATTGTACATGCCCAGGGTGGGTTGCATTGGAATGTATGCAAGTTCGCCGCGCAACATGAATTCGGTCGCGCTGCCAGAACAATATGCCGTACACGAAATTTCAATCAATGATTCGGTGAAAACTAACGTAATTTCTTCTGTGTGACCTTGGGGTGTGCACTTCATCGAGAAGACGTGTTCGGATCTTTCGCCACACGTCACCGTTGTCATGGTCAAAAAATGAGCGGAGGTGCACGTGGCGGTCGTTTTTGCACCTGAAATGCAATGATAGCATCCTTGTAACGCACTGACGTTCATTGTACATGTGTCGAGATGAACCACATGCTGAACCTTAACATTATGCATCTGTACGCTCAGCTGCATTGTAGTAAATTCCTGATGTTCCACAATGACATTCAGCGGACTACGTGATGATA
Organism: Rhynchonema sp. JSB1_4; assembly: GCA_030248065.1. Classification (NCBI taxonomy): domain Eukaryota; kingdom Metazoa; phylum Nematoda; class Chromadorea; order Monhysterida; family Xyalidae; genus Rhynchonema; species Rhynchonema sp. JSB1_4. The sequence continues at coordinate 8,386 of JASAMV010005526.1, forward strand.
TCACATAACTGTTGGTGGAAAGAGGCAGCAAGTTTTCCTCTCGTTTGAAAAGTTTTCTCAGGTCATTGTCAGTGCAAGCGCAGTTGGCTGTATTTCTGGCCATGCTGCATTTGCAACTCGACTTACTGAACTTGCACGTTTTGCGATTCATTTTTATCGCCGCTGCTGCACTGGGACACTGAAAGGAACCAGGTAATGCAGATTGAAAGGAGCCTTGCGCCGCTGCGTTGATCAAAATGGTTCTTGTGCCGTCCGAAATGAATTGTTTACCCAATAGTGGTATCTCAGTTCCAACTATGCCTCCTGTCAGTGAAAATCTGTAATTCAACCAATTGTGAATTCTGCCTGGTGTTAGATCAAACTTGTGTTCTTTCGTGCCTTCAGGTCCCACAAAGGTAGCTAGAGCCCTAACCCTGAGATTGAAGGAGGGGCATTCAAAAACTTGATAAATGTTGTCGTCAATCTCTTTCGCATGCAAAATATATAGAACACAAGATGGGGCAAAGTACCAACATCCCTCACTCCAGCCTCCGGTGCTGGCACTACAAAATGTGAAGCCTGGTCGTTGTTGGGCTATGTGACCTGAAAATTCTTCCAAAGTCGTGTTTATTTTAATCTTTGAACAGTCATTGTCGTATTTGCCACACGAACCTGCCCCTGCACACCTCTTAACACTGGCAGTTTCATACCGTACATTTCGTGTATAATATAAAGATTTTGGTGCACACTCGGCATAAATCTGCAGACATTCAACGGTAAGCTGACCTAACGGCTCACGTTTGTTTGTGAACAGTGTCAGACAAGATTGTTGCCCACGGGGAACCAGATTGAGTGTTGTGGTCAATTGTTGTTTGCACGTTATGATGTTGTCTTCACTGCTTTTGTTGTAAACTACCTGACATGCGGTTCCATTCATTGTCACCACCACACTATCACTGCATCCCTGAGCACACGGAATACAACACAATATGGCTATGAAGAGTAGGCTTGTTGCAGAGCGACTCATGTGGCGAGGGTGTTTATTTACGTAATCGGCTAAACGATACGTGCGAGATGATCGCTTAATTTTTGCTGGTGTGGAGACAGAACCAACATTTCCGGTGTCTAATTCATTGGATGGCACCCTTTGGTAACCTATCGTTTCCGGTGTATCTTTGCTTCTACAGCGCGCGCAAAACGATAAACATGCCCTACATGCAGCTTGGGTGTAGGTCAAGCACTTCACAACGAACACACAACAGCGACTCAAACAATACATACTGCAGAGGCCAGCATAAAACATTAGCGCAATGAGCACAATCAGGATCCATCCACTGCATTTCGGGTTAAGGAGAAACCGAGCGCAAAATTTGCACTCAATTAGTTCGCAAATGCTGATGCCAGAGCATGTCACACCAAAATCACGCCTCAAAGTGCCTTGTACATACAGTTTAACAGCAGCCGTATAGTGTGGCTTCGATGTCACCTCTATCGGTAGCATAATAATCTGACTGACTGGGTTGTCAAAGTGAAAGCAGAACGGTGTAGCACATATTTGAGCGGTGCCTACCTTTACAGTCAGTGACAGGTTAATGCCGCCTGGTGCACAGCGCAAACTGGCCTGTTGTTCGTTGAACTGCAATGCCGTCGGTGTTTCTGAATAAGAGTACACAGCCACTTGCACGTCAGCCCACGCCCTTAATGGCACTTCGATGTTTCGGGTGGTAAGAATGGCGCTTGTCAGCGGATGGCCACTATAATAACAGAATCTTTTGGTGTACCCCTTTGTGCACGTATTTCTTTCGCAGTAAGAGCGACTGCCAGAGATTTCCTGTCCATTGCCTATACATGTAAACGGTGGATCGCCCCAATGGCGCTCATTCAGGTTTAGATGCTCAACGTAATGTACCGAATTATCTTCTAGCAGCTGTATCTTATGTAGCCATACTTTAATCGACTTATTAGCACAATCTGGAGATGGTTTCAAGCTGCAAATTCTTGGTTTCACTTCATCCATGATATCCTTAATTGGTGTGTCAAGCGGTGGAATGGGCCCTTTATAAAAGCTACAGCTTTGTGACCAGGCCGGGCAACGGCACTGACTTCGCAACGTTCGACACTCCCCTTTGTCATTGAAGTAGCCAGGCGGGTTGTTGAACTTGTAAGTGCAGTTTTTATCGGTGGATTTGCACGACAACTCTGAGCATTTGACATACCGTGAGCAGTACGTTCCTGATGTGGCTCGCAAGAACACCACGATGCTGCTTTTCAGGCAACGTACACTTCCAACAGGCAGTAATTCCTCATTGTATTTCTCATCTTCGGGGCACGTTTTAGCCCATGCGCTCTTCACAACAAACAACCAGCAGCACACCGTTAGTAACAGAGAAGTCAACGTCAGTCCATGGAATACGTGGGGATGAAATCGTGCGCGACATTTGATCAATTGAGTCACAACAAAGGTACAACAAATCACGCGTAGTACAGTACTTATGAGAGGCTCCTCTTTCGGTGGTCTGCTGGTCTGCTGATCCGCTGCAACTGCGCTCACGATGTAGCTCAAAGTCAAGATAAGAGCCATGAACACAGCTGTGATCGGTGGTTTGGCGAATCGTACCCCCTCTTTCTTATCTGTGTTCAGAGAGCGAATTTCGTCGGCTTCAGTTTCTGTTTGCATCCACCGTTCAATACGTCGATCAAGTGTATCAGCGTGGCTTTTCCAAACGTCTCGATGTGGTTTCCACACCATTGACAATGCTGCTACAATAGGCCTTGCAGGATTTTCATCACATGCACTGATGAACCTTTGATGCAAATGAACACGCAGGGCAGGGTCTTGGACGTTACGCAGTGCTTCCTTCCATTCTCGTTTCAATTGTTGCAACCTAGCGCCTTCGCTTGATAATTTCATGATCATATCGTCTGCTTCTTCTTTCATTTGGTGCAACCGATGAACATACTCAAATCGACCTTCTCCATTACGCCGTCTAACTTCGTTATGTGGCGGTAATTTCTTCCTCCACTTGTGAATGCGGGCTTGGCTTCGCATCGCGATTCGTCGAATGGCTTTGATATCCTCCACAGAGTCACCCGTTTTCTTCACTAAATGGCCTGTGTTTGGATCTTCTGTTTTGTCCAGGCAAGCTTGCATTGGTGAATCTGCGTCGGTGTTATCGTTATATTCTTGCTGGTCATTGTCATTGACCTCATCGTTCTCGCCGTCGGGGGGTGGAGACCGATCTTTTTCCTCATCCAGTGAGGGTGCTGTGCAGGGTGAAGCTGAGTTCAACGAGACCTGAGCTGCAGTCGCTTGTGACCGCGTGCGACTAGCAACGGGACCGTCGGGAACAGAAGAAGTTGACGTCTCATTATCTGTATTTTCGGTTAACTCATGTCCACATTCTATGGGATAGAGTTTGAGAAGCGGGCGTCTCACATGATGACCATTGGCTAGACGCATTTCAGCCGCTCGTATGTGCCCGTCAGAGCTTTCAAGTAATTTGACAATAACGCCAAGTTGCCAGGTACCTCGGGGTGCGTGTTGTGATTGAATCAAAACTACATTGCCCACCTTAGGTTCATCGATCGTTACGAAGCGGCCTTGACGATGCGTATTTTGTTTTCGTTCTTTCAGAGCTGACAAGTACAGGGTCACAAACATGTGCCAGAATTGGTCTAGAATAATTTGATTTTCAGCGTATAATTTCAGCAATGCGTGTTTGTGTGTCAACTGAGGTCTGTTTTCTGTCAAGATGGCATCTGCATCTATACGTGGCAAACCGGTCAGTCGCGAAGGCAGCCATAAATCGATCGGTCGCAAGGTGGTGATTTCATCAAGACTGTTGGTGGTTGCGATGAGAGGACGAGCATTCACTATACTTTCTGTAGAAGCCAGGAGTGTGCGGAACTGGGTTACAGACAGAATTCGTCGCCCCTTTGCTACGATGAGCGAACGTTTAACAACGCCGATCAATCGTTCGTAAAATCCTCCGGCCGCTGGAAAATGTGGAACGATGAGTTTCCAATTGATCCCACGATTAGCACAATAGTCAAGAAGTGCCTGGTCTTGAGGGATGTTGGCGGAATGTTCATTCGACAAGGCTGTCCAGACCTCTTTAGTCAACAGCAATTGTGGGCCATTGTCCATCGTCAGTGTCAGAGGTTGCCCAAAGCGCGATACGAACCGCTCGAAGGCCATGATGAACTCTTTAGCGCTAAGATCTTGCACTAGGTCAAGGAAAATGCCCCTGGTCACATTGCAGACAAACTGAACGACCCAAAACTTCTTTCGCTGGTGGCATTCACAATTGTCTACGAACAGCACAGTAGGACCAAAAATGTCCACTGCTATATGCCGTGCGACACTGGAGCGATCAACACGATTGCTTGGAAGCGCGTTCATGGGGGGCATGCGGAATGCGCCACCTCGTGCTCTTTTGCATATCGCACAACTACGAATCACCGTTTGAATTGTGGAGCGACCTGCTGGAATCCAGTACATGTTGTTGATCGCCGCAAGCACGTACTGTGGCGATGCATGGTTGTGGTGCCGATGATAGTAGTCAATCATTAGCCGCGTGAACAAACTATGTTTGGGCAGCAGAATTGGATATTTTGTGGCGTCAGGCAAGGTTGCCAACTTCGTGACTCGACTGCTTGCCCTGATGACACAGCGCCGATCAAAATAGAGTCCATGTTGCTTTATAAGTGTGTGTGTACGATTTTGTTTCAGAGCTTGCCAAACTTCTGGTAGATGAAACTGCTGATGTTTGGACACCATGAAATCTCGAGCTGCTTTGATCTCTTGCGCTGTGATGTGTCCATGCTCTTCAATTTCTATCATGCTATGTAGTAACGTCTTCAGCTGCTCTCTTTGTACGTCAGTTAGTTTTTTCCAGACCAATAGTTTGATAGCACGCAGTACATACACAATGGAGCGCAACAGGCGAATAATCCAAGAGAATCTGCCGGTCAGGTTAATCCAAACATTCGGCTCGACTTGCATCGTTCCTCCGACCGCGGCATAAATAGCTTCGTCCATCTCCTCATCAACAGTGCTAAGTTCTGCATTGTCACTAACGTTACTCAACGTAACATGAGTGTCAATAGCATGCCCAGTCGGTTGTACGTTGTCGTAACCAGATGCGGACTGGGTGCTTGTTGATGGAAGTTCGCTTTTTCGAAGTTCTTTGCAGAATTCAACTTTGGTGGTGCCACACAGATCCGCCAGTGTTTCTGCGGGCCAATTATCACGCGATAACTTCAACCAATCAGGACCGGTGAACCATTCGGACTGCTGCAACTCTTGCACGGTCACCCCATCGCGTGTGAGCCAGTCAGCAATGTTATCACCTGATCGTATGTAGTGATGTTCAACGTTGCGAACACCCTTAATTTTGTTGACTCTGTTTCTCACAAACACCCCTAACGATTTTTCACTCTGTAGCCAATGTAGTACAGCTGCATTATCAGACCAAGTGTGTCCTACGAGTCGGTCGGCGTCCAAGCTCATTGCCTTTCGGACAAACTCAATCAGATTTACAGACAACAGTAATGCCATGAGTTCCAGTCGAACGATGGATAGTTGTTTTCCAACCGCCGAAGGACTCAATCTGGTTTTCGCCATGACGAACGACACTTGTGTTTCTTCATCGGCGATCTGGGCTCGAAGATACACAATAGCCCCATACATTGAGGGACTTGCGTCACTCATGCAATGGACTTCGTATGACCATTTTGGATCAGTCATATCGAATCCCATATGACGTGGCATCGTTATCTGCGCAGTCTCTTCCAAGCGCGGGATGATGATTTGCCACGACGCCGCGATGTCATCAGGCACAGGATCATCCCACTCTTGGTTCAACTGCACGATGCGATGCAACAACTGCTTTGCTGAAATGAACACAGGTGCGGCGAAACCAATTGGATCGAAGCACGCATTTACCACTGACAAGATCTTCCTGCGGGTCCACGGTTCCTGGCTTGACGATTTGCTCAATTTTGCTATGCCAAGCAGGTCCGTTTCCGCATCGTAGGGTACACCCAATATCTTTGTTTGCAGTTTGGTCATTCGTTTCTCCTGTGGTAGCCACTCGCGAAAGTCTGCATCATTGCTTGTCCACTCACGTAAATTCATCGATGCGTGCTCCTGAAACACACTCGTGATTTCTGTGAATAGTTCTTTCGCCATTTCGGTATCTGAAACTCCAGTGCACAAGTTATCGACGAAGAAGTGGTCACGGCACATCTTCGTGAACTTGCCACCTTTTTGATCGATGAGAAACTTGATGGCATATTTGAGGAGGAAGGGTGAACTCACGTGACCGAAAAGTAGACGACGAAAATAGTAGCACTCGACTCTTTTTCGACTCCAGTTCTTTGTACCAATAGAAGCGTGTGAGGTTCCTATTTGCCTCGTCCAAAAGTAAGGCCAAGAACGCTTTCTGCACATCTGATAACAACAACACCGGATAGGTTCGAACTCGAATCAACGTAGCCAACAAGTCGATTATGTCGGCATCTCCCTTGAGGAATACCATATTCAGCGAGGGTTCGTCAATCCGTCTTTGTGCCGAGCAATCGTAGACGACTCGCAATGGCGTTGTACTGTGGCCTATTCTGAGGACACCGTGATGACTCAAATAATGGATCGGCCAGTCCGGATTCAAATCATTTACATCAGGTGCAACATCGATCACGCCCATCTTGATTAGACTACGAAAATCTTGGTCGTACTTCAACAGCAGTGACGGATTTTCGTGCAACCTGCGAGCAACTGCCTGAAAGCGTGCGTAAGCTAACTCACGATTTGTGGGCAACGACGGAGCATTCGGACGTGGTGGAAAGGTCACTTGAATTCGTTGATCTTTAGTCACTTCGTCGAATTTGAAACACACAGTTTTGTAGAAGTGATCAATCGCAATTTGGTTCTCATTCAGTGTATCGAGATCGAGACTGCCAATAGCATCGAGACTCAAATAATCGTACATTTTTGACAACGCATCAGCATCATTGCAGGCACGGCAGTCTGGTACTTGATATTCGGCATCTGGATCTTGCTGACCGTCTTCATATTCATCTGATTCAGAGTCGATCGGTACTATCATGTTGACAAACTCATCGTAGAGTGAATCTGTGGCTTGCATGTCAAGATCAACATCTTCCGGGAGATCTGGAACAATAGTGCACATGGACTTGTCTCCTTTGGCGTTGTTATTTGCAGATCCTGCTAAAATGTGACCCAATAAGGACGGCGCCAACCCAAGCCCGCTTGGCAAGTTACATGCCTTGTGCGTAGGTGGTCGACCCACAGTGTCATTTCCCCACATTAATGTTAGAAAGGTCGAGATTCCGAAAATGATGTCAGGGCGACTGTAAACCGGATAATTCACCGGCTGTAGCGACAGGTCAGACAAAAGATTATTGTCAGCCAGATATTTCTGATCCTTCGGTTTCAGGGGTCTCACCATAATACGGTTTATCATATCGTTGCTCGCAGCGACAGTCGCATAGATGATCAACTCTTTACCGTTGGTCAAACGAAGGCAAATGTGGGCACGCAAATCCCGAATCCGATAACGAAACGATTCCTTGGTATTAGCCCGGAACAGGCGCACCATGAACGATCCGCAATCAACCGTTTCCAGCTGTAATTCTTTGACCAAACTGGGACTACACCAATTGCGAGAGCTGGCACTGTCAAGCAACGCGTGTATTGAAGCTTTCCGAGCGAAATCCAATGGATTCGATACGTTCACACGCGCGAGAAAGAGGCTCGTAGCTTCAGGGGAATTCTGTGTCTCTGTAGACTGAAGAGCAGCTCCGAGAACTTCAGCTTCGTCCTGGTCACTTGACTCTTCAGTCGGTGGCGAGTCGATAATTGCTGGATCGGCTTCGCTTTCACTGCATATTCCTTCTTCTGCACTATAATCATACACTTGAGGTTCACTGTCTTCTGCCTCAGATATGCACGAGGTTGTCGAATCAGTGTGTGTTCTCTGTCTGTTCGCCAGTTTGCGTTCTCGTGCGAAACACAGGGCCCAATGATGATTACGTTTTGAACATGACAAGCAAACACGTTTATCGCGCACCTCACACTCATTCGACCGATGAGTGGGAAGCAGACAAATATAGCATGCATTGAGTTCCTTCAGCCGCGCTAGTCGATCCTTTACTGTCTTGTACTTTGTACAATCATTGTGGCGGTGTGCTTGGTCACAGAAAGCACAATTGCGTGGCAAGCGGCGAGCGGCTTCTGCTCGTTTTCGTTTCTGCGCAGGGGAGCGAGGCTTGAACATTGGTTTGTTTGGCTTCCCTTTGTCAACACTTGCCGTGCTTTTATTATCAGATCCTGACGTTAGTTTGAACGTGCTGCTATTCTTTGGCGCTTTGCTTGCATCAAGTTTAGTGCTGTTTGGCGTTGATGCTGACTTGTTTGTTGTCTTGTACTTCAGACTTTGTTCCCCTGGTTTGCGCTGTTGTTTGACTGATTTGGATATTGCATTTCTTTCTTCCTTTGCTGCGAACATGGATGAGACAGGAATTTCATCCGTGTCAGTCGTGGCAGGTGCAGGTGAACTGTCCGGAGAGCGAGCACGATACCTCAATGCGCGACGTGGTATTGGAGAACGAGAGTTTCGCCTTGAACTTGATGCCGAAGTCGATGCGGAACGAATCTGTGGAGGAATGCGTCGAAACGATTTCCTTTGTTGTTGATTAGGAAATACTTTATTCATGTGCTTCGCTTCAGTAGCTAAATCATACAACTCCTCTCTGCGTCGAATCACATCACCCAGCGCAGTCAACAATGATGTTGTAGTCCACTCAGCGTCCACTGGCTTGTGACGAGCTGCTTCCTTGATTACCGAGCGCGGAAACTTGCTAAGGGTCATTTGGACAGTTGAGAAGTGATTCGCTTGTTGATGAGAAGTTATTAACCTGATTACAGCGGCTTGAACGGCCGTGTACGTGCTGTTCAACGAGTCCAAATCGTCTCGAGCCGGTGGAATGAGACTCAATTCGCGTTGCATCTTACGACGAATCCGATGCTTGTTCCCGTACCGAGACATCAACAACTGGAGTGCCGTATAGTAGTTATGTTCCGTCAGATTCAACGGGCTGATCAAAGCCAAGGCCGAACCACGCAACCAGCTAATGAGGACCGAAAACTTGTGTACAGGTCGCATAAACGGATTGCTGTGCACGTTCGACATGAACAAGTCAAAGAAGCTGACGAATGCCAATTCATCAGTTCCATCAAATTCAATATCGATCATTTTGGGCGTTGGATATCGATATTGCCCTTGGTTTGCTGTGTCGCTGATATTGTTCTGCATCGGTTGGCTGACGGACTGATTCATGTCCGGTAGCGCAGATGCAGTTCCGGATCCCACCGCCGTTCCATTTTGCACCACGGGGTGCATGTGTGCCACTGTGAGCGCTTGACACACTGGTGGATAGCTGGGACTCACATACGGTCTGGTTGTGAATGATGGCAACCTTTCAGTATAATTCACACCAGTGTTATTCTGTGTATAGTCATTCACTCGCACTTCACCAATTCTCTGTACCCAATCTTCAGGCGAAGTGGGTTGTTTCAAGACGTTGGGTACCGTTGGTTCTGCTGACCAGAAGTTACCACGCTCAATCGTCATATCACCAAAGTCATACATTACTGTACCCGAACTGTGTATGGGGGTTGGACAGTCACGGCTTGCATGTTACTACTCATTGCATGCATACCGCCATTGCTTGGTGACATATGAGACGCGTTCAAAACAGCACTTGGACGAGTTTCAGTGCTCATTTGCACCACGGGTGCGGTATAATGTATATTTGTGCCGGTGTAGCACGCTGGGGCATGCGTTGTAAGCGTGTGTGCAGCCGACCTCCAGCTGTTGTCTATTGCAGTCACACTGATGTTGGTACTAGTAACAGCTGGCTGTGGCCGTGAGACAGTTATCGATTCAATTGATAAACTACTCACCCGATCTTGTGACTCGTCCTTGGATGGTGTTGGCGATTGACCATGAATTTCGCTCAATCGATTCTCAACTTCTGCGATGTCGCTCTTCATCAGTTGTTCTTCGTGTGTCAGAAGTTCCTGCAATTGAAGAATGCCTTCCTTTCCTGAGCCACTTTCAAATGCTCTGCGACGAACGTCTGATTCTGAATCGAAGTAATCGGCAGAAGACAAACCAGCCTGAGTTTCCTTTCTCAAACTGACCAAGTACCTGTCCCATTTCTTCAGGTGGCTCTTCAGTCGCATGTCTTCTGTGATAACAGCTCTCATGTGGTTGTCAAGGCGAGCTAGTAATTGCCCGAGCCAATCGATTTTTTCTGATGTCGATTTCACTGATTGATGTATACCTTTGAGAGCATCATGATAATCCCTAGGTCGGCCTGCAGTGACTAAAGCAAGAATGCGAGACCGATTTCGACCTAATACCATGTTGTACACGTGCGATGTCGCTCGTGCACTCTCTTGTTCCGGGATATCAGAATCATACACAATGTGTGACCCACCTTGTGACGCACCTTGATCTAGTACGGGAGTCTCCAAGGTTTCGGGATCGTGTTGCTGTTGCTCGGTAAGGACTGGTCTTGTGTCCTGGTCTGCAACTTCTGTTTCCGACATGGCGGTGCAGTCGAACCTGAATAAGTAAGTGTGTCTGTTAGTTACAAAGCGCTGCCTCTAACCATTCATGCGGTGAGGGGACCGCTCCAAGGTTAAAGACAATTGGCGCTGATCAGAGAGATTACTTAACGCTGCCTCCAACCGTTCATGCGGTGTATGCACCACGGTTAAAGACAATAGGCGTCGTGAAAGAAAGAGAATTTGCGCTGCCTCAAACCGCTCTTGGGGTACTCGTGCACCACGAACAGTCTAAGACAATAGGCGCTTGCCTTGAAGGAGCTATTGTTTTGGTTTTATCAGGAGATTCTGGGTTCGACTCCCAGTGCGACGATCACCCAAATTTTGTAGTGAAGTTTGTTGGGGAGAGAAAGTTGGTCGCAAGATTGTCCCGAAACTTCACAACAAAGGGAAGGAACACTAAGACACCACTGTGGCTCGCTTAGGTCCTTGTTTGTAGTCTATTGGATACGCTAAAATAAGATTACTTGGTTTGGTTGATAAGGGGTTTGAGTGAATTCGGTTCTGAGCAATGTCGACCCTTGTGGCATCGACAGAAAGGCATTAAGAAAATGGGGAACTAACCGGGACAGGATGGGCGAGGCACAACGGCATGAAAGTCGTCCAACTGACCTGGCGTTTGGGGGAACACGGTGTCACGACAGATGCACGAGGCACAACGGCATGAAAGTCGCACAAACTGACTTGGCACTAGGATTATGTTGATCAGAAGATCGCGACCGCAACAAGAACAATGGCAAATAAGTATCAAGGGGTTTGGATGAGTTTGGTAGAGAAGTGAAGTCTTCTTGCAGGATGATTCCGTTTTTCTATTACACGAGCGCATCGTCGCTCATTTGGAAACACAAAGGGCTCATCAATATGTTTTTCGACTTTCCTGCGCAACTCTTTGGTGGGAAACTGATCCCATAAGCAGTTCGGAATCATTATGTTATTGAAAGTCATAAGAAATGGAAATGTCGGGTCTGTAATGTTTGGTTTCGATCTGATTTGATCAAGTGCGATTCTTGATTAAAGTTGCTTCAACATTCAAATCTTATATGTTAACTACCACTACTATCCAAAAGGGCACATCTTCCATATATCCTAGCTCGCCGACGTTTCCCTCCCCAAGTCGATCAAATCCTGCACTTTACATAAAAGCCGGGTGTGAAGCAATAACGGGTGTGCTTTTTGTACAGTAACCATGAAATTACACGA
>JASAMV010005527.1:0-26694 GCA_030248065.1 Rhynchonema sp. JSB1_4
AACCTTGCAAGCTGCATCAGAAACTGCATTAAGCGCATACAGAAGGTCTTTTACGCTAATCTGATGCAAACTTCCTTATACTCTTGCATCAACTTTGCATCCGACCTGCATCAACTAGCATCAAACCAGTTTTTTTTGCTGTGCATTTCCATGTAATACAGTGGCAACCAGACAAACACCATCATCGTGAAGTAGGGAATCATAAACGCCGCTGAAAATGTAGTGTTTTTTGAGTGACCACAAAATTCACGTGCTCTGACAATTTGGCTGACCTCCTCCATTAAGGCCGCACATGTACGGAAATTTCCACACATTGCCGAGTCCGACCGCATTGCCCAAATTGGCCAGAATAAACCCGGTCGAACTACCCCATTGTTCACGGTTCTTAGCGAGATCATTAGGAGAAATTGACATTTTTACATGCGTCGAGTTCAAAGAACTTTTTTACAGAAGAAGTCGGATCCTAGTTTCTAAATGGGCGATCATTCTATACACGCGTATCTTTAGGCTGTGAGCAGATAGACGCGGAATGCGGAAATTGGTTAGCAGATAAACGCGGAATGGCAGACTTCTGCATTCCGCATTCCGCGTTTATCTGCTCACCTTTGCGGAATGGTGCGTGCTTGGGTGACGATGACAACTTCCAGCGTGCTGACCTCAAAATGTGGCGTGTTAACGCAAACAGCAACTGAGAGGTTTGACCAAAAGCATAAATTTACTTGCAGAAATGCAGAATTCCGCAAAGGTTAGCAGATAAACGCGGAATGCGGAATGCAGAAATCTGCCATTCCGCGTTTATCTGCTCACAGCCTAATCGGCTTTTACGTTGTGTAGGCCGCGGAACGCATGCAGAAAACATGTTTGTATAACTTCGCACCGTCTTTATTCTATTGTGAAGCACATTTCCGTTCATAAAGAACGGTTGAATTGAGTCAATCACTTTGTTTGTCTCGATCTATTTTGTCGCGCACATTGTGGGTTGCCTTGCTGTTGGGCACAGAGAATCTGGCGGGTGACTAACCGCCCACCACTGACGTAAGGCGTTCGTATTTCTTTATTGGCCAGGTATGACAAACTGTTACAAAGACTCATCCAGTTCACTGTGAGTATTCTTGGGGCGAGAAAAATTGGGTATCGTTCATATATGATTCATCACCATCAACAAGTAGTGCCGAAATAAGGCGTATGCTTGGAAAAGGGACTTCTTAATTTGCTACGAACTCTGCCAGAAAACTCGAAAAGCAAGAAACGTCGTGCTTTATGCACAGGTCTGTAAATACTGGCATTGTTGCTACTACAATCATGGCCTCATATTATTTGCATCAACAACAGGGCAACAACGATTGTCTTCGCACATGTTATCATGCAAACGAAAAGTTGTTCTGATCAAAGTCTAATGACTTTAGCTTCGTTGCTTGCGGTAACTGGTCGGCATTCGCAGCTAATCTCGTATTCTTCTGTGGATACATCCGATGAGACAGAAGAGAAACCTTTCGCGCTATTCGCGCTATTTGCGTGTTCGTGACTTGAAGGGCACCATTCCGTTGTCGGATGAAAAAGCCGTGAAATCAGCTGAAGATGGACCACGTTCGTATGTTTCTAGAGTACGTTTTACAACACACACCTTTTTATCGAGTCCAAATTGCAATACACCACTGATTACTTTGTATATGGCAAACGACGGTATGATTGAGAGCGTGAGCAGACAGATACACCATATGATCGCTTCGCTCCACAACGGAAACTCGTAGGTGCCGTATTTCATTCTCTTCGTTGTTTTTCCGTGGAATTCCCAGATCATGGTTGTCTGACAAGGTTGGCCGTTTACTGCTACTCTTTCAGAAGAACTATTTCTAAAAAACAAACTCAACCATGATGAGTGCTGGTCCAATCAGCACCCAGTTAATCCACCAGAACCAATTCGAAGGATAACCGAGCAAGCGCCAGAAAAGATTCTGCGGTCGGCCCATCATTAGTTCAATATCAGTTATGAATCGACGAATTCCTGTAATTGTGATTATGAGAAATTTAGAATTTTCACATCAAAATCGGGCGATCACGCGATTGATTTTCATTCACCAACCGTAGATCCAGCTCACTATGATCAGTGTCATCAAGCCCGTAAAAATGGGCACGGTTGCCAACAGGTCACACAACTCGATTATATACGGTCCACCCTGCAGCCGAACAATAACTTTTTTTATTTCTTTTCGAACCACACGACTAAGAACAAGATGTTTTCCATGTGATGACCAACCTGGCATGTGAGCAACAGAGAGCAAGCAAACGAAAATGTGCAAACAATTCCGACAACGCACATATAGCGCTTCGGTGTTCGAAGTTGGGTGTGGGTGTCGCAGATGAAAGTGACGACAACTTCGACGATAACTGTCTATTACTGATTAATTATTGCTGACTAATTACTGCAAGTGGCAGTATTGATTCGGGATTGATTCAGTAAGGTGATTCAGAGTTCATCTAATCAGATACTTACTTGCGAATTGATTCCAAGCAGAATTAGTGTGAAGAAGAACATGATTGACCACAGCCAACTGGGTTTAATTTTGGCCAACGCTGATGGATAGGCGACGAACGCAAGGGTGGGGCCACCACCAGATATACTGGGAACTAAAATTGAATTTTGTTGTCACGAAAGATATCAAATTTTGTTGCCATAGTCAAGGTTCGAGCTCGAGACATGACAGTATTCGAACCTGGTACTCCTGTTGATTTGGCCAAAAACCCAATCATAGAAAAAATTGCGAAACCGGCGAAAATGCTTGTGAAGCAATCGCCAAGCACAACAATAAGTGTGTCACTGAAAATACAGTGTTTAGTGAGTGAACTTTGTTGGTTATCTTCATAGACAAACTGACCGCAGAATGTTATTGCTGAATTTGTTGTAACTGGCCAAGGTGGTGCCACAGCCTCCGCCCAAACTACACGAGTAGAATACTGTCATGGCAGCCCAGGCCCATACGTTCGGGTCAAGCATTCTCTCCCACGTAGGCACCAAATAGTAATGTATCCCATCCCAAGCACCGTCCAGGGTAACGCCACAAATGAGCAAAGCGGTTAGGGTAACGTACGGAAAAATGACGGTGAAGTAAGCGATCTGAAATAAATCAACCAAATATTGAATCGAGTACGTTGTAGGCAGGGTTGGATTAAAAAATTTTTTTATTATCGAACTTTTTTTTTTTTAAAAAAAAAACTTTTTAAAATTTTTTTTTTAAAAATCACTTTTTTTTATTCCGGACCCCCAAAAAATTGGTTTCTAGAAAAATGAAATTTCTGAAATCATGTTACTTAGGTATGTTTTGAGGGACACTAAAGAGAACTTCTCCACTGACTTGCATGTTTATGTCGATCACCTGCGATCTAGCCCATTTGGTCACAACTTTGAGAACCCGCCCGAAGGTAACTCTGTGGGCATACATACAGTATATGACAAAAGGAAGACCAACCTTCTGTTTGTGAATTTGGGGATAAATTTGAAGAGAGATAAAGAGCTACACCACACTCATGTTGTGTGACAAAAGCAACAAATGACAAATCCACACAACTGCAAATAGGCGAGCAACGTGGAGTCTGTCGATAGCTTACGTCGATAGCTCAATACCTGCACATTATACGTTAGGGGGTGTCCTATATTATCCGTGCAGCGATTGTGGGGATGTCTAGGAACTGTATGAGTCCATTACAACGCCATTTTAAACTGAAATATAAGCGCCGCAGGCGATTTTTTGAGAATGATGAGCAATAAAACGCATGAAAACATACCTTTTTACCTTAAAAAAGTGAGAAAATAACGAAAAAAAGGGGAAAATAATAAAAAAAAAGTGGACTTACTTTTTAAAATTTTAAAATAAAAAAAGTGGCCAACTTTTTTTTTTAAAAAAAAAATTTTTTTTTACAAAAAAATTTTTACTTTTTTTAATCCAACCCTGGTTGTAGGGACGTCTAGAAATCGACCGGAAGCTCTCGGGGATTCGGGATTTATATAAACAAGATCGGATGTGGATGGAGCTCTCGAGATCGGGATTTAGATCTCAAGCCAGGGAATCGCGAATGGCAATCGGGGTTGATCAGGCTAGGAGAAAGCTTTTTTGAATTTATTCCTTTAAAAAGGCAGTGATGCTGTCGAAAAGTAAAAAACCCATAATCAGCGCGGTATTTTTGATGATCGCGATTCGGAACCAGGATCAAGAATCACCTCGAGCGAGATTTTGGATCCCATTCGAACTCTTCCGTGAAAAACTATTTCCTTAAAGTTGAATCCTCCCACCTTTCCAGACAACTTGATGCCCCGATCAAGAAGACGTTATTAATTAACATGAAAAATCTAACCTTCAGAACCGTCCTGCGAAGGAATACAAGTATGCTGCAAGCTGCAAGTTTCAGATTATGCTTTCTTATTATCTTTTCCGTTACTAATGATCTTTGTACACGCAGTACTTATCTGATGAACAAGTCCGACGGAGTGGACCATATTGGATAACCAAAATGGTATCTTGTTCTTGCGATGTTTGCAGCCTGGTTAACGGTTTTCGTCTTGTTGATTCGGGGCATCAAGTCGTCTGGAAAGGTGGGAGGGATTAAACTAAGGAAATAGTTTCGCGGAAGAGCAAACTGGGATCGAAATCTCGCTCAAAGTGATTCTTGATCCTGGTTCGAATGCGCCCAAAATAGTCAAAATTAGCGCTGATTATGGGTTTTACTTTTGACAGCATCACTGCCTTTTTAAAGGAATAAATTCAAAAAAGCTTTCTACTAGCCTGATCAACCCCCAAAGTTGTCGGCAATTTCCTGGCCTTGAATCCCCGATCTCGAGAGCTCCATCGTCCGAATTCTCTTTTATATAAATCCCGAAAATGCCAAAGCTCCGTCGTACAACCAGGTTCGATTAAAAAAAAAAGTAAAAATTTTTTTGTAAAAAAAAATTTTTTTTTAAAAAAAAAGTTGGCCACTTTTTTCATTTTAAAATTTTAAAAAAAGTAAGTCCACTTTTTTTATTATTTTTCCCCTTTTTTTCGTTATTTTCTCACTTTTTTAAGGTAAAAATGTATGTTTTCATGCGTTTTATTGCTCATCATTCTCAAAAAATCGCCTGCGGCGCTTATATTTCAGTTTAAAATGGCGTTGTAATGGACTCATACAGTTCCCAGACATCCCAACAATCGCTGCACGTATAATATAGGACACCCCAGACCGTATACAGTGCAGTTATTTTGAGCTATCGACGTAAGCTATCGACAGACTCCACTTTGCTCGCCTATTTGCAGTTGTGTGGATTTGTCATTTGTTGCTTTTGTCACACAACATGAGTGTGGTGAAGCCGCCACCAGCCACCGCGTCTCTCCCACATAGAAGAGAAAAGCGAAAAAATCCAAAAAATGAAAAAAACACCAACAACAACACAAACACACCACCCAGACAGACAACCAGCCCCACCAACCAACACTAACTCTTTATCTCTCTTCAAATTTATCCCCAAATTCACAAACAGAAGGTTGGTCTTCCCTTTGTTATATATGCCCACAGAGTCAACCCTTCGGGCGGGTTCTCAAATTATGACCAAATGGGCTAGATCACAGGTGATCGACATAACATGCAGGTCAGTGCAAAATTTCTCTTTAGTGTCCCTCAAAACATACCTAAGTAACATGATTTCAGAAATTTCATTTTTCTAGAAACCAATTTTTTGGGGGTCCGGAATAAAAAAAGTGATTTTTAAAAAAAAAATTTTAAAAAGTTTTTTTTTTTAAAAAAAAAAGTTCGATAATAAAAAAATTTTTTAATCCAACCCTTCCTACAACGTACTCAATTCGAAATATTTGGTTGATTTATTTCAGATCGCTTATTTCACCGTATTTCCGTACGTACCCGTTACCGCTTTGCAATTTGTGGTTATCCAAACTGTGAAATGCATACCTATTGCCTATGAAATGTGGTACAATGCAGTGATTTCTACTCGCGTATTTTGGGCGGAGGTCCCACCTGGCCAAGTTCCTCCGACAAAATTCAGCAACATTCTGCGGTCAGCCTACTATGAAGATAACCAACAACCTCACTCACTAAACACTGACTTGGGGGGGGTTATGTACCTAGGGGGGGTTTGGGGGGGTTGGGGGGGGGGGGGGTTAGGTTTTGGGGTGAAAATTTTTTTATGTGTGTATTATGTGTGGAATCGTGTGAAAACGTAGACTTTGCGCGCGCAGCGCGCGAATTTCGGTAATTTGAGGTAAAACACCGATTTTGCACTAATTTCGGCCATTTTGGTCAAAAATTGGCACTTTTTTGGGCAAAATCGGGGGGGGGATACCTACTGTACCGGGGTGAAAATCGGGGGGGGGGATACCTACTGTACCATGCCAAACATCGGGGGGATACCTACTGTACCAGGCGAGGGGGGATACCTACTGTACTGCAAACCCCCCCAACCCCCCCCCCACCTCCAACACTGCTTTTCACCCAAAACAATCATTTTTGGCTTAAATTTGCATAAAATTAGCATATTTGTCTGCAAATAGTGCGAAAAATCGCGCGCTGGGCGCAGAAATCAGTGTTTTAGGACACATTTTCTTCAGTATTTTAGACATAAAAAATTTCGGTTTCCAGATGACCCCCCGCCCAAGTGGTACGACCCCCCCCCCCCCCTAGCTCGGCTGGGTACAGTAGGTAGGTTGCCGCAGGGTAGTGGGGGGGGGGGGGGGGGGGGGGGGGGGGGGTCCCCCCCCCCCCCCGGATTCATCGATCTATCGTCAACACTTTTTTGATTTCATACTATCTATCGAAAACAAATATGGGCAAATATATCTATCGTCAACAAATTTTGGGAAAAATCTATCTATCGTCAACACATTTCGAACCCTAAAAATTTACATTTTTGCCTCTACGCGCGGATTTAGTACATCTATACACATTTTCATTAATATTTACACATTATTACCTACTTAATGCGCTTACTATCTCTCTATACCTTGATTTTGGGCGCCCCCCCCCCCCCCCATCTCTCGAGCGTCAACAAGTTTGGGTCGACCCCCCCAGATTTCGGAGTTGGGTCATCTATCTATCGTCAACACATTTCGGGTCCCAATCTATCTATCGTCAACACCCTGTCCAAGTACTACACTGGGTTGCCGCCCCGCATTTTGGGTGGTACAGTAGGTTGCCGCCCCGCCTGGGTAGCTACACCACTGTAGTGGCTGAGGAGGAATGGGGGGGATCCCCCCTGAAAGGGTTATTATCTCGAGTCAACCCTTAGGGGGGGGATGGGGGGGAAGGGTATCTATCCTGAGCCGACCCGAAAGGGTATCTCGAGTAAAGTACAATTTATGGTTTTCAAAGGCAAAAATAGGTGTTTTTCGGGCTCGGGACCCCCAAAAATCGCGCGCTCCGCGCGCAAACACCCAAAAATGGTCATTTTAGGCTAATTTTCGGCAAAATTGTCAAAAAGTACCCATTTTTAGGCCAATTTTGCCAGTAAAATTGCATGCAAAAAAACGGCCTTTTTTCGCCTTTTGACGGACCATAGGGTATTCTGGTAGCCTCTGGGGTATCTCAGTAAGTCCGAAACCTTCCCTAGAGGGTATCTTGGGTCGATTGGCCTGCCACCACACTGAGCTACACCACTGCCCTTTGGGGTCGGCTCAATATAGATACCCTTCCCCCCATCCCCACCTAAGGGTTGACTCAGTGTAGTTCCTGGGGGGAGGGGGGTCCCCCCCCTAAGTACACTAACCGCCGCGCCAGGTACACTAGTACACTAACCGCCGCGCCAGGTACACTAACCGCCTCAATTTTTGCCTAAAATAGGCAATCTTAGGCCTAAAATGGGCATTTTTAGGCCTAAAATCAGGGTAGTACTTGGGGGGTGGGGGGGTCCCCCCCCCAATTCATCGATCGATCGTCCACACTTTTTGATTTCATCTATCTATCGTCAACACATATGGGCCAATCTATCTATCGTCAACAAATTTTGGGAACAATCTATCTATCGTCAACACATTTCGAACCCAAAATTGTAGTTTTTGCCTCAAAATCGTATTTTTCACCACAAATGAGCAAAAATCGCGCGCTACGCGCGGATTTAGTACATCTATACACATTTTCATTAATATTTACACATTATTACCTACTTAATGCACTATACTATACCTTAATTTTTGGCGACCCCCCCCACCATCTATCTACCGGTCAAGTTTGGTCCGACCCCCCCCCAGATTTCGGACTTGGGTCATCTATCTATCGTCAACACATTTCGGGGGGGGGAGGGGTCGACCCAAACTTGTTGACGATAGATAGATGGTGGGGGGGGGGTCGCCAAAAATCAAGGTATAGTATAGTGCATTAAGTAGGTAATAATGTGTAAATATTAATGAAAATGTGTATAGATGTACTAAATCCGCGCGTAGCGCGCGATTTTTGCCTATTTGTGGTGAAAAATACCGATTTTGAGGCAAAAATGTCAATTTTGGGTTCGAAATGTGTTGACGATAGATAGATTGTTCCCAAAATTTGTTGACGATAGATAGATTTGCCCATATGTGTTGACGATAGATAGATGAAATCAAAAAGTGTTGACGATAGATAGATGAATTTGGGGGGGGGACCCCCCCACCCCCCCCCCAAGTACTACCCTGATTTTAGGCCTAAAAATGCCCATTTTAGGCCTAAAAATGCCTATTTTGGGCAAAAATTGAGGCGGTTAGTGTACCTGGCGCGGCGGTTAGTGTACTAGTGTACCTTGGTCGCGGCGGTTAGTGTACCTTAGGGGGGGGACCCCCCGCCCCCCCCCCAGGAACTACACTGAGTCAACCCTTAGGTGGGGATGGGGGGAAGGGTATCTATCTCGAGCCGACCCCAAAGGGCAGTGGTGTAGCTCAGTGTGGTGGCAGGCCAATCGACCCAAGATACCCTAGGGGGGGGGAAGGTTTCGGACTTACTCGAGATACCCCCCAGAGGCTACCCAAGATACCCCTATGGTCCGTCAAAAGGCGAAAAAAGGCCGTTTTTTTGCATGCAATTTTACTGCAAAATTGGCCTAAAAATGGGTACTTTTTGACATTTTTGCCGAAAATTAGCCTAAAATGACCATTTTTGGGTGTTTGCGCGCGGAGCGCGCGATTTTTGGGGGTCCCGAGCCCGAAAAACACCTATTTTTGCCTTTGAAAACCATAAATCTACTTACTCGAGATACCCTTTCGGGTCGGCTCGAGATAGATACCCTTCCCCCCCATCCCCCCCCTAAGGGTTGACTCGAGATAGATACCCCTTTAGGGGGGGGAATCCCCCCCATCCCCCCCAGCCACTACAGTGGTGTAGCTACCCAGGCGGGGCGGCAACCTACTGTACCACCCAAAATGCGGGGCGGCAACCCAGTGTAGTACTTGGTCAGGGTGTTGACGATAGATAGATTGGGACCCGAAATGTGTTGACGATAGATAGATGACCAAAGTCCGAAATCTGGGGGGGGTCGACCCAAACTTGTTGACGATAGATAGATGGTGGGGGGGGGGTCGCCAAAAATCAAGGTATAGTATAGTGCATTAAGTAGGTAATAATGTGTAAATATTAATGAAAATGTGTATAGATGTACTAAATCCGCGCGTAGAGGCAAAAATGTAAATTTTGGGTTCGAAATGTGTTGACGATAGATAGATTGTTCCCAAAATTTGTTGACGATAGATAGATTTGCCCATATGTGTTGACGATAGATAGATGAAATCAAAAAGTGTTGACGATAGATAGATGAATTTGGGGGACCCCCCCACCCCCCCCCAAGTACTACCCTGCGGCAACCTACCTACTGTACCAGCCGAGCTAGGGGGGTCGTACCACTTGGGGGGTCATCTGGAAACCGAAATTTTTTATGTCTAAATACTGAAGAAAATGTGTCCTAAAACACTAATTTCGCGCGCAGCGCGCGATTTTTCGCCTATTTGCAGACAAATATGCTAATTTTATGCAAATTTAAGCCAAAAATGATTGTTTTGGGTGAAAAGCAGTGTTGGAGGTGGGGGGGGGGGTTTGAGTACAGTAGGTATCCCCCCTCGCCTGGTACAGTAGGTATCCCCCCGATGTTTGGCATGGTACAGTAGGTATCCCCCCCGATTTTCACCCCGGTACAGTAGGTATCCCCCCCCCGATTTTGCCCCAAAAGTGCCAATTTTTGACCAAAATGGCCGAAATTAGTGCAAAATCAGTGTTTTTTACCTCAAATTACCCGAAATTCGCGCGCTGCGCGCGCAAATACTACGTTTTCACACGATTCCACACATAATACACACATAAAAAATTTTCACCCCAAAACCTAACCCCCCCCCCCAACCCCCCCAAACCCCCCCTAGGTACATAACCCCCCCCAGGCCATCGGCTCTGGTACAGTAGGTATCCCCCCCTCTCCGAGCGCGGTACAGTAGGTACCCCCCCTCCAGAGTACCTCCAACACTGGTGAAAAGTTAGGGGGGGCGGCAACCTACCTACTGTACCCGGGGAGGGGCGGCAACCTACCTACTGGACCAGGCGAGGGGCGGCACCCTACCTACTGTCCCTTGGGGGGGACCCCCCCCCCCCCCCCCCCCCCCACCCAGCCACACCATTGCCAAAGGGTATCTCGAGTAAGTAGATTTATGGTTTTCAAAGGCAAAAATAGGTGTTTTTCGACCTCGGGACCCCCCAAAATCGCGCGCTCCGCGCGCAAACACCCAAAAATGGTCATTTTGGGCCAATTTTCGGCAAAAATGTCAAAAAGTACCCATTTTTAGGCCAATTTTGCAGAAAAATTGCATGCAAAAAACGGCCTTTTTTCGCCTTTTGACGGACCATAGGGGTATCTTGAGTAGCCTCTGGGGCAGTGTAGTTCCTGGTCCGGCGCGGCGGTTAGTGTACCTACCCCTTTTTTCCGTGCGGCGGTTAGTGTACCTCCCTGGGGGGAAGGGGGGGGGAAGACCCAAATTCAGGAAAAAGTCACTTTTTGAGGTAGAAAATTTGACCGATTTTTTGCCCTTTTTGGAAAAAAATCTCCATAAAAAGGGTATTTTGGCGACTTTTGACAACATTGACCTAAAAATCACCCATTTTAGGCAGACCTGTACGGGAGGAATTTTTTACCCTCGGCCGGTAATGGCTTCAGATCGAAAAATTGGGGGGTCTGGTAACCTCGGAAGCAAAATCAGGGGGGTCTGGTAATTTTTATGAATGAAGTCAGTAGACCTTATTTCAGTGTTTGTTACAGAGCTCATAGAGCCATTAGCCATGTATTCTCAGATTCATAAATACGTTTTGGCAGGTTTCTTTAACAAGCACAAGCATTTACGGCGCAAAACAACATTTAAAAACAGAATAATCAAGTTTACGTACAAAATCTGGAAGTATAATACATACCTAAAAAGTTGACCGAAATGTTCAAATTAGTTAAGTAATGCCACGAATCAAGAAACTTTAAAACACTTCTGGTGAGCTAAGAAGACCGGAGACAATGCAATTACGTACAGTTACAATGTGCAGGTATAGGTTATGATGTCATTCAATGCGCAAGCCACAAAAAAACGGGAAACGTGACAAGCATAACTTTCGTTAGATTGAAATGTTGAAGTTTCGGAACATGTTAGCGAAGCGCCGCTGAGTGAACTTGCTCACGCTTGCTTGCCCACGCTCATTGTGCTTGCTCTGTGTCATTTCAATTGTCTGTGTGAACGCTAGCTTGTGCAAATTATTTTGCTTACTTTGGAACTACTATGTTGTTCGTTTTACGTGCATCATTCAAGCCCACTTTAGGGCATAGTATAACTGGTGCCACCCAACCCATCAACAAGCTTCGCAGTCATTAATCAACAACAAAGATACAATACCTATGCATATACATGATACCTATACTATACTTGCGTATTTTTCCGCAAAATATATTTTTGGAAAAAAAACCGTTTTTTTCCAAATATTTTTCCAGTACTTAAGGATACCCATGGTCCAAAAACGTCTATTTTGGAGAAAATTTTGTCGGGAAATGGCCTGAAACAGGCTAAAAATGCACTTGGAGATTAAAAAGTGCTCATTTTGAACTGTTTAGCACCGATTTACATTGGTTTTGACAACATTCTTTCGCAACCTTTGAAAATATTTCGGAAATTTTTGGAAAAAAAACCGTTTTTTTTCCAAAAGTTGCCACTTGGAAAAATTTCCGGAAAAATAAAAACGTATTTTTCCGGGCCTCGGAAAAAAACGGTTTTTTTCGGTTTTTTTCCGAAAAAAAAACGGTTTTTTTCCGGCCCGCAAGTATAACCTATACTACTGTATGCCAGCCAACATATGTATACTTTGCATACAACATGGCACTTGAACATTAAAAAAGGCATAACAAGTCATGAGTGACAGAAAATGCGCGCGAAGCGCGCCGACCTGAAGTATAAAAAGGCTAAAATACACGTTTAAAATGCTTTTTGGAAGAGGTACTGGTTTGGATTTTGAGGGGGGGTCTGGTAATTTTTGCCGAGGGTGCTGGAATTTACCCTCGGCAAATCCAAAATGACCCTCGGCCGGGCCGAGGGTGGTTGTACAGGTCTGATTTTAGGCCTAAAAATGCCCATTTTAGGCCTAAAATTGCCTATTTTGGGCAAAAATTGAGGCGGTTAGTGTACCTGGCGCGGCGGTTAGTGTACTAGTGTACCTTGGTCGCGGCGGTTAGTGTACCTTAGGGGGTGGACCCCCCCTCCCCCCCCAGGAACTACACTGCTCTGGGGGGTATCTCGAGTAAGTCCGAAACCTTCCCCCCCCCTAGGGTATCTTGGTGGGTCGATTGGCCTGCCACCACACTGGTCAGAAGCAGTGTAGTTCCTGGGGGGGAGGGGGGTTCCCCCCCCTCGGGTACGCTATCTCCCCCTCGGGTGGTACACTATCCCCCTATCTCCCCCTCCGGGTACACTATCTCCCCCAATTTTTGCCTAAAATGGCCATTTTTAGGCCTAAAATGGGCATTTTTAGGCCTAAAATGTGTGATTTTCTGGTCAATGTTCTCAAAAGTCGCCAAAATACCCTTTTTATGAAGAATTTTTTCCAAAAAGGGGCAAAAATAGGTCAAATTTTCTACCTCAAAAAGTGGCTTTTCCCCAAATTTGGGTCTTCCCCCCCTCGGGGGTACACTATCTCCCCCTCCGAAAAAAACGGAGGGTCCGCTATCTCCCCCTCCGGACCAGGAACTACACTGGTCAGAAGAATCGGCCCGGCCCGGGCGTTCGGCAAATTAATCGTTGTTTCATGATCAGGACTCAAGGCAATCTCTCACGAGGAAAATATGATGATGGTGATGATGATGAACTACCGTAAAACCTAAAATACAAGGGGGGCTGTATGCTGCTGCTGCCTGCGGCCTGCCCCACTGTTCCCCCTCCGGGTACGTCTGCTCCCCCAATTGTTTCCTAAAATGGGCAAATTTAGGCCTAAAATAGGCATTTTTAGGCCAAAAATAGGTAAACTTTAGGTGAAACCTCCAAAAAAACGCCAAAATACCCTTTTTATAGGGGATTTTTCGCAAAAGAAGGCAAAAATAGTCCAATTTTTCGACCTCAAAAAAATGACTTTTTTCCGTCCCCCCCCAAATTGGGACTTCCCCCCTTCCCCCCCAGGTAGGTACGTCTGTTCCCCCTCCGAAAATAGTGGAGGGTACGTCTGTTCCCCCTCCGGACCAGGAACTACACTGGGGGGCTCTATTTTTGGGGGGCTGTATTTTTTCGCTGCCCAAAATCTCAAAAAAATGTTCCAAAAAATACCCTCAAATGGAGTTCTGTCAGGGTGTTACTGGTCATTTTCATTATTGAGTGTTTTTATGTGCAGATCTTCCATAAAAGGCTTTACGTCATCATATACTCAACCGCAAACGTTATACACAAGGTGTCTTATTCAAGAACTTGACTTTACGACCCCCAAGCGGGGAATTCCAAGTTGGGGGGGCTGTATTTTTTGGGGGGCTCTATTTTTGGGGGGGCTCTATTTTAGGGAATACGGTATGCTTGAAGCGCAAAATTTTTGAAAATTGTGCATGTGCAACAAGATGCGAGTTTTGGCTTTGACTTGACACACAGGAGGGCCGAGAACCCGGGCCGGCCCCGATCTTGTCTTAACCTCTGGTTTGCTTGTTTAGTTTCCGATCAGGATTCACTCCGTTCCGAATCTCTTGAAAATTAGAAAAAGGCCCTTCAGAAATCTACGGAGCAGAGCACGGAGCACGTCAGCGCCGCGGAAACAGCAGCATGGGAGTGGGAGGCAACAACAGCGGAGAATATGACGAAATCATTCAAGCACGAAACTCCAAAATGAAGAAGAAGAGCGTTGGCGGCTGGCAACCGTTTGGTTCGCGTTTTTTTGTTCTGCCGTCGGCAGCAGGGTAGTACTTGCCCCCCCCCCCAAATTCATCTATCTATCGTCAACACTTTTTGATTTCATCTATCTATCGTCAACACTTGTGGGCAAA
This sequence comes from Rhynchonema sp. JSB1_4, assembly GCA_030248065.1. Lineage (NCBI taxonomy): Eukaryota > Metazoa > Nematoda > Chromadorea > Monhysterida > Xyalidae > Rhynchonema > Rhynchonema sp. JSB1_4. The sequence goes on from JASAMV010005527.1 coordinate 14,468, forward strand.
TCTATCTATCGTCAACAAATTCTGGGAACAATCTATCTATCGTCAACACATTTCGACCCCAAAATGGGTATTTTTGCCTCAAAATGGCTCAAAATCGGTATTTTTGTCCCAAATAGGCAAAAAATCGCGCGCTACGCGCGGATTTAGTACATCTAAGTACATTTTCATTAATATTTACACATTATTACCAACTTAGTACACTATACTATACCTTGATTTTTGGCGACCCCCCCCCCCCCACCATCTATCTATCGTCAACAAGTTTGGGTCGACCCCCCCCCAGATTTCGGACTTGGGTCATCTATCTATCGTCAACACATTTCGGGTCCCAATCTATCTATCGTCAACACCCTGACCAAGTACTACACTGGTCGGCAGTGCTGTGCTGTGGCTACTTTGGCGGGGCGGGCAGCGGCAGCAGTGCTGTGGCTGGGCTGGGGGAGGGGTCCCCCAATGGTACCCTACTCGCCCCGCTCTGGTACCCTACCCGCCCAGATTTTTGCCCTCAAAATGCCCATTTTTCGGTAAAAAGTGCCCAAATCTTGACCGAAAACCCTTATAAGTGCAAAAAATTGCGCGCTACGCGCGATATATGCACTTTATAGCATATAAATATAGGCACCCAAAAAACTTGTATTGTACTTTACCCTTCCCGCCCCGAAAAATCCCCCCCCTCAAACCGGATTCCCCCAAGCAGTGTGGTGGCAGGCCAATCGACCCAAGATACCCTAGGGGGGGAAGGTTTCGGAGTTACTCGAGATACCCCCAGAGGCTACCCAAGATACCCCTATGGTCCGTCAAAAGGCAAAAAGGCCGTTTTTTGCATGCAATTTTATTGCAAAATTGGCCTAAAAATAGGTACTTTTTGACATTTTGCCGAAAATTGGCCTAAAATGGCCATTTTTGGGTGTTTGCGAGTCCCTTGCGATACCCTTTGGGGTCGGCTCGAGATAGATACCGTTCTCCCCCACCCCCCCCCCTAAGGGTTGACTCGAGATAGATACCCCTTAGGGGGGAATCCCCCATCCCCCCAGCTACTACAGTGCCCCCAAGATTCCAGGCAGTGTTGTGGCAGGCCCATGTGGGGGGGTAGCAGTGCTGGGGGGGTTAGGGGGGTAGCCCCCCACAGTGCTGCGGCTACTTTTGGGGGGCGGGTAGGGTAAATCGGTGTAAAAAATCGGGGCGGGTAGGGGTAATGTACCTGGGATTTTGGGGGGGAATCCGGTTTGGGGGGGAGAGGGGGAGATTTTTCGGGGCGGGTAGGGTACAACACGGGAAGTTTTTTCGGGTGCCTGTTTTTATGTACTAAAAAGTGCATATATCTCGCGCAGCGCGAGATTTTTTGCACTTTTCAAGGTTTTCGGTCGAAATTTGGGCATTTTTGACCGAAAATGGGCATTTTGGGGGTAAAAATCGGGGCGGGTGGGGTACCAGGGCGGGGCGGGTAGGGGGTAGCGGTAGGGTACAAGAGCGGGGCGGGTAGGGGGTAGCGTACCAGGCCGGGGCGGGTTGGGTACCTGTGGGGGCACCCCCCCCCCCAGCCACAGCACTGGCCCGCCAGTACAGTAGGTATCCCCCCTCGCCTGGAACGGTAGGTACCCCCCCCCCCCCGATGTTTGGCATGGTACAGTAGGTATACCCCCCGATTTTCACCCCGGTACATTAGTTGGTATCCCCCCGATTTTGCCTCAAAAGTGCCAATTTTTTACCAAAATGGCCAAAATTTGTGTGAAATCAGTGGTTTTTACCTCAAACTACCCAAAATTCGCGCGCTACACGCGCAAATACTACGTTTTCACACGATTCCACACATAATAAAAACATTAAAAATTTTCAGCCCAAAGCCTAGCCCCCCCCCCCAAAACCCCCCTAGGTACATAACCCCCCAGGCCGTCGGCTCTGGTACAGCAGGTATCCCCCCTCTCCGAGCCCCGTACAGTAGGTATCCCTCCTCCAGAGTACCTCCAACACTGGGGGAGGTAAGGCAAGTATGATGCGGGGATGGGACCGGAAGCGTGAGAGGTATGAGTTTGGTCACCCAAAAAGGCGAAAAAACACAGTTTTTGTGGTACAGTTTTGGCCAAAAAAAAAGAGGTAAAAATAGCACTTTTTCCAAATTTTCGCCGAAAATCGCCTAACGATAGGTATTATGGGTGGCAGTGGTGTCGTTAGGGGGGGTTGTGGGGTTACTCCCTGGTATGGGGTGTGGGAAATCGGCCGGGGGTATGGGAAATTTTTCACTTTTGGAACAAGCACCCCTAAGAAATGACTTTTTGACCCGAGAAGTACCAAAATTGGCCATTTTTTCGTCCAAAAATGTAAAAAATCGCTTGCTACCACAAGAAAACTCTGTTTTAAGCACTTTTCAGACCAATTTTGGCACTTTTAGAAGATTTTTTGGGTCATTTTTTTCAAAACCCCCACCCTCGGGTATGGGAAATTTTTGAGTTTTTGGAGAAACCCACCCTGGTATGGGAAAGTTTTGGGGGTATGTATGGGAAATTTCCCGAGAATTGGGCTGGGTATGGGAAAATTTCGATTTTCAACGACACCCCTGATGGGTGGGTTTGCGCGCGGAGCGCGCGATTTTTGGGAAAATAAGGTTGAAAAACACTGACTTTTGCCTTAAAAAGGTACAAAATTGCTTGTTAGAGGTATGATTTGGAGTTGTGAGAGGTAAGTACTCAACCCGCCCCCCAACCCCCTTTCGGGTTTTGTGGTGGGTACGTACTGAGAGGGGGTAACCCCCCAACACCCTGCCACTACTATGATTCGAGGTACACTAACCCCCTACCCGCCCCGGATTTTTCCACCTATGTATGTATCCTACCCGCCCGCCAAAGTAGCCACAGCACTGGCGGGTAGGTGAAAAAATCCGGGGCGGGTAGGGGGTAGTGCATCTGGAATCTTGGAGGGGAATGGGGTGAGGGAAGATTTTTAATATGTGAAACTGTCAAGATCATGAAACATTTAGGGTGCGTTTGCGTGTGTTGTTTATCGACTAACCGCGCGAGACCTGGCTACAGTAACCCGAAACACTTTAACCGTGTAAGAATTCATGGTGATACGGTATAGTCTAGGTCTGCAAAGCACGGCTGGTTTGACTTTATCTCCTCCTCCGGACCAGGAACTACACTGCCCTACGCCCAGTGCTGTGGCTACTTTGGCGGGGCGGGTAGGGTACATAGGTGGAAAAATCCGGGGCGGGTACCGTATTGTCGGCAATAGAACCCCACCCAAATGGCTCTAAATCAAAAAATAGAACTCCCCATTAATTAGAACCCCACCGCCCACCCCCCAATCTTCACCGTACGACCGATTGGTGGTATGATAAGGTGTACCCCATTAATTGCCCCCCCCCAAATTGAACTCCACCAAATGACCTCAGTGAAAAAAATAACCCCGGGTTCTTTTTCCGACAGTACGGTAGGGGGTGGTGTACCTGGAAATCTTGGGGAAATCCGGTTGGGGGGGAGGGGGGAGATTTTTCGGGGAGGGGAGGGGGATGTACTCAGCAAGTATCCTTTCACTGAGAAAAACCGACACTTTTGGCCGCCGACACGGCGACACTGACATCAGTGGTGTCGGTACCGACACCGACGCCGATCTCTACCGAGCAAGTGCTTGCAGGTTTGGACCGTAATGTTCTGCGCGGCATCCAGAAGAACGGCTATCGTGTGCCGACACCGATCCAACGCAAAGCCATTCCGTTGCTGTTGTCGGGCAAGGATGTGTTGGCCATGGCGCGCACGGGAAGTGGCAAGACGGCCGCATTCCTCGTGCCGCTGTTTCAGGTTGTTGCGATCACAGTGACTCGTGATAGTGATTGATGTGCTGCTATTGTTTTGTGTCCATTTGGATTTTGTAACTAATTTTGTTTTCAATTTCAGAAGCTGAAATATCACGATGCGAAAGCCGGATTTCGAGCGCTGCTCGTTTCGCCCACCCGAGAGCTGGCTTTGCAGACATTCAAGTTCTGCAAAACAGTGAGTCTACGGGTTTTGAAAGCGACTTTATATTTTTCGAACACCAAAAAAAGAAAGAAAATATTTTTCACCATATTGAAAAAGTCAATGCTCATTTGGAATAGACTTTGCCAGCCTATATCGGGGTTCCGTATCTTTATGGGCCAGTGAACCTTTTGGGCCACAGTACTTTTTGGGCCACTTTATGTTTCGGACCAGGAACCTTTTGGGCCATGTACCTTTTGGACCAGGTACTTTTTGGGCCACATGTGCATGGCGTACATTTTGGGCCAGGTACCTTTTGGGCCAGTGAACATTTTGGGCCACCGTACTTTTTGGGCCATGAGGCAAACTACACCAACATGAGCTCGATTTCGCAGCTGGCAGAATAGTGAAACATTCAAAAGTGGCTGCTGATTTGGGAAATGTCACACGTTGAAGAATACAAAATGGAGCATGATGATTTTCTTTTTCTATTCGTGTTGAACACACGCTAGTTTCGAAATCGGGCTCGTGTTGGTGTAGTTTGCCAATACTTTTTGGGCCACATGTGTAGGGTTAGAGATCGGGGGGGGGGTACCCGGCACCCGACATCTGGAAGTACCCGACACCCGACACCCGACATCTCAGAAAAAAAGCCGACACCCGACAGTTGCAAAAAAACCCGACACCCGACATCTAGTTTTTGAAAAAAAACCGACACCCGACACCTGTTTTTGGACCAAAAAAAGGCAAATTTTTGCTTATTTGCATCATTTGTGCAATTTTTTGGCTCAAGTTACTGAATTCAAGTATTTTCACACGAAATAAACACCAAAATGTCACATTATGCGTCATCGGAAACATTCGGTTCGAAGAAAATTTTCTCTCAAAATTCTTCTCTCAGCAAAACTGATGTTTTGAACCGTAAGTGTCGGGTGTCGGCTGTCAGGTATCGGGTCCCAAAAAACCCGACGCCCGACATCTGGGGGTACCCGACACCCGACACCTACACTTTTTTGGCACCCGACACCCGACATCTCTCTAACCCTACACATGTGCATGGTGTGCCGGGCCACGTGTTTATTTTTACTCAAATAACAGCCTGAACCAGGATCACGTCTACAGTACCTGTGGCGAACTGATCTAGCGTCGATTATGTGAAAGTTGCACAACAGATGCCACATGCATTTTGGGTCAAGGTTTAGGCTTTGAGATCAAAAACATAATTAAGTATTCTGTGGGTACCGTTTGAGACAGACATGTCAGAGGGACATACCCGCTTGTTGCAGTATGCGCCTGTTTGACTGACAAAAGTGTCTATAATTACCGGTACCAAACCACTCACAACCCGCCCGTTTGACCACAAACATTCTTTTTTGTTGATTTTTTTTGGGAAAAACATTAGTTTTTGTTCAAGTTTTTAGAGAACGCGGATTACACATGATCGTTTCTGTCAACTCTTTGGACCCTATTTGTAGCCTTGTTGAAACATTAACGACTCTCCGAATGGTGGAGGTAGAAAGTGCGTTTTATTGATCGATCGCCATCAACACACAAGCATAGACGTAGACGGCAGGTTGGTTGATGTTCTATGAATGGTAATATAAGGCCCAAAAAGTAACATGGTCCAAAAAGTGCGGTGGCCCAAAAGGTTCACTGGCCCAAAAAGATACGGAACCTATATCGGGGCATGCGCGGTAGCGCATGTCCCATATGGTTGCCCGGTGTTAGTGCCGGCAGCAAAAATTTTCACTGGCCACTAATTCCACAAGAAAGCACCGATGGCTTCAATATTCAAGCACAAGGTACCTTGAGCTACCCTACATCTACGTTCAAAATTTGAAGTTGATCGGTACCCAACGTGTCTCAAAAAGTGCAAAACCGTTCTTCTTCTTTCTTTCTTTTTTTCGGCGAAAAGTTCGTCCAAAACTGAGGGATATATCGGACGAGAAGTCGGCCGCGGTACCGGGGGTTTTGAAGGTCGAGAAACTCGATGGTGACATTGGTTTTTGGGTCCGGAACTTTTCGGACCCGGAACCGGAACTCAATACTGACTCACGTGTATAAGCAACACAATACTGCTATAATCATGAAGACAGTGGGTGCGGAACATCGGTTTTCGGGGTCGAGATATCTAATGGTGACTAGGGTTGGAGAGATGTCGGTGTCGGGTGCCAAAAAAGTGTAGGTGTCGGGTGTCGGGTACCCCCAGATACCGGGTGTCGGTTTTTTTTGGACCCGACACCCGACACTTCCGGTTCAAAACAGCAGTTTTGCTGAGAGAAGAATTTTGAGAGAAAATTTTCTTCGAACCAAATGTTTCCGAAGACGCAGAATGTGACATTTTGGTGTTTATTTCGTGTGAAAATACTTGAATTCAGTAACCTGAGCCAAAAAATTGCACTAATGATGCAAATGAGCAAAAATTTGCCTGTTTTTGGTCCAAAAAAAACAGGTGTCGGGTGTCGGGTTTTTCTTCAAAAACTAGATGTCGGGTGTCGGGTTTTTTTGCAACTGTCGGGTGTCGGCTTTTTTCCTCAGATGTCGAGTGTCGGGTACCCCCCCCCCGACCTCTTACCCTAATAGTGACATTGGTTTTTGGATCCGGAGCCAGAACCCGAACCGGAACCGGAACTCAGTATCTATCCATGCAAATAAGTCGCACAATACATGTCTGATCATAAAGTTAGCGTGTGTGCGGTATATAGGTTTTTTGGGTCGAGAAATCCAACGGTGACATTGGTTTTTCAATCCGGATCTTTTCGGAGCCAGAACCGGAACTCAGCACTGATTCAGCTGAATAAGCAACACAATAACGCACTGATCATGAAGTGGGTGCGGAACACCGGTTTTCGGGGTCGAGATATCTAATGGTGACATTGGTTTTTGAATCCGGAGCTGTCCGGAGCCAGAACCCGAACCGGAACCGGAACTCAGTATCTGTCCGTGCAAATAAGTCGCACAAGACATGTCTGATCATAAAGTTAGTGTGTGCGGTATATAGGTTTTCGGGGTCGAGAAACCTAGTGGTGACATTGGTTTTTAAACTCGAAGGTCGACCGGTAATACAACCGCCCAAATGGAAGGAAGAAGTTTAACGGGCAGGCTGCGATTATGCCAGAAGCAGTTATATTTTCCGTCAACCGAAAAATAAATACGTTTGCTCGATATAAAACAAAAATACAAGAAGAAAAATGCCTGCTGTCGCACGACAAGAATCAGGATATATTTCTCGGTTTCGCTCTGGTCGCATATAAAACACCCATACAAGATGGTTCACTCCTCAAAGTAAAAAGATATCAGTGATCACGCACAAGAACAAAAGGCGAGTAAAAACATCACCAAAACCAAGAAAAGCTTATTTGCCAAAAAATGTACAGGATTTAGAAAGAGACATTGCTTTCCATTCGAAAAGTGAATTAAAAAGCGATACGCCATCAGGGAACCATATTGCGGCCAACGCGTAATCGTTTTACGTACTCACAGGTTCGAATCGTACTGGTAACGATATAACTCTTTATGTCGTTACAAGTACGAATCGAACCTGTCACAGCTTGTCGTCGTCGCCTCATCGTGCCATTGGCCGCAATATGGTTCCCTGATGGTGTATCGCTTTTTAATTCACTTTTCGAATGGAAAGCAATGCCTCTTTCTAAATCCTGTTCATTTTTTGGCAAATAAGCTTTTCTTGTTTTCGGTGATGTTTTTACTCGCCTTTTGTTCTTGTGCGTAATCACTGATATCTTTTTACTTTGAGGAGTGAACCATCTTGTATGGGTGTTTTATATGCGATCAGCATGATATCGAGAACCATATCCTGATTCTTGCCGCGCGACAGCAGGCATTTTTCTTCTTGTAATTATCTTTCAGCTGGGCAAATTTACGGGCATCCGTGCAGCTGTGGTGGTCGGCGGCGATAGTCTGGATCGACAGTTTGGCACGATACATGAGAACCCGGACATGTGTGTGTTTGTTCTGTTTGTGTTGCCAAGAATGATCAGATCTTTTTCAATTGTATACTCAATAACTATGACAACAAGTCAAACCTTTTAGTGTCATCGCCACGCCCGGACGTTTACTGCACGTTGTGGTCGAAATGAACCTTCGACTGTCCTCCGTTGAATACGTCGTGTTCGATGAAGCTGATAGGTGCGCCGTGTGCAGAAAAAATTGTTACCATTATGAAACTTTATTTGTTTTTTTTTGGAAAATCGGAGTTTCAGATTATTCGAAATGGGCATGGCCGATCAGTTGAACGAAGTGCTGCTCCGTTTGCCTGAATCAAGGCAGACGGCGTTGTTCTCCGCCACACTGCCGAAAATGCTGGTGGATTTTGCCAAAGCCGGATTGAAGGACCCCGAAATGGGTGGAGTTTCATGATTTCTTGGCACATTTGTTACATTTTGTACGAATTAAGTCGCTTTTTTCAGTCCGGCTCGATCTCGACTCCAAGATCAGCGACAAACTGACTCAATATTTCTTCTCGTGCCGCAACGACGATCGAATGGCTGTGTATTTGAGCATTTTGAGGTTTGATGTGCTTATTGGTTTCCACTCGGCAAAAAAAATATGTGCACTTGTTACTTCAAGAAACCATATCGACGTGAAAAACGAACAAACCATCGTGTTTTGTGCCACCAAACATTTCGTGGATTTGGTGCGCACGGTGACCGAAGAGTCGGGCTTTGCGTGCACCTACATCTACAGGTTAGTGGATTTTCGCATTCAACTATTTCGTCACTACTGCAGGGCTGGGTAGCCCTGTCTAATAAGCAGTTGGTGTACCTCAAATTGTATATTATTGAGCATTGGGCTGTATTAAGCCTAACATTTTACGAGCACTTGATTTGCAGGCATTCCAAAAATTCACTTGCATGTCTGGAATTTTACTTGCAACTCGAAAAAAGTTTACTTGGTTTTAAAATCGTTGGCGTACCAAACCACCGAAACGACAACCACCACCAGACGCGCCATCACAGTTCCAGACATCTACCACAGAGCTGGCTGAGTGCCGCAATGTTTGTCTGTTTCGCCCTGCTTTCGCAGACAAACCGAGGCGCCCTGGGTCGTCAGTGCGAACGCTTGTGGCGGCAAATTTGCCCCCAGAACTCGTTCCATCAACAAGTATTGTTGCCATCAACGATCACATTTGCAGCGATCTCGACATCACCGCCCGTCAGCAGCACATGGCTCGTTTTCGGCAGCGAGGCGAATGCAACATTCTGATCGTGACCGATGTGGCTGCACGTGGCGTCGACATACCGCTGCTTGATAATGTCATCAATTTGCATTTCCCGCCAAAACCGAAACTGTTCGTTCATCGTGTCGGTGTGTGTGTTGTTCTTCGTTGTTTCGCTGAATGAACCAGTACCGCTCAAGTAATGGACGCATCTTTATTTATCTCAAGTGTGAAACATTTGTTTGTGCAGGTCGTGTGGCTCGTGCCGGTCGATCGGGCCGTGCGTTCTCACTAATTGGACCAGATGAATTGCCATATTTGGTCGATCTGTGTCTGTTTCTCGGCCATGCACTTAAATGTGTCGGAGACCGTGGCGAATCCGAGCCTGGTTGGTACAGTACCTTTGCCAGTATTATGATGAAATGGCCGAAAAATTATCCCTCTTTAATTAATGGGACCTTTTTAGCCGATGATCAATCGAGCACACTTCTGGGCGCTGTTCCCCAAACGGTGATTGACAACGAACAAGAGTTGTTGCAGCCGATGATGCTTGATAACTCGAACGTGGTACTGCTCCCTTTGCGCTCATTGTGGCTGAATTGAGTTCGACAAAGCCTGTCGTTTTCATTTATTTTTAATTTTCAGCAAGAAATCGTCAAAGTGGCGAACAATTCAATGAAACAATACATCCGCTCGCGGCCAGTGGCCTCGTCTGAGAGCACCAAGCGTGTGAAGACCGAATTTCGTTCGTTGATCGACAATCTCGGTCCACATCCACTTTTGGCGTCGCAAATAAAAAATGGAGTCATGGCACCGAACGGGGTGGAGTTGTTAAGTCGACTGAAGAATTATAAACCGCATGTGGTTGGTGTGGGACTTTCGTGGTGTGATTGTTGCCAGGATGTTGTTTTTTGCACGATTGATCTTCTAGATCAGTAGGTCAGGTCACGCAGTCACCGGTTCACCAACTGAGTTATGAAGTGGCGTCAAAAGATTGCTTGCAGCCGGAGCTGTACCACCGTGTTCTGTTTGATTCTCAAATAGTTTGGTCCAAACATGAACTACTTTTAAATGTGCTCTCTTTGCGGTTCAGACTATCTTCGAATCGCAGTCAAGTAATCGTGTGCCGACGTGCGCCGTCATGAAGCGCAAACGACGCGCGCACGGCAAATACGTGAAGAACCAATTGAATATTGATATTGCCGCTGATGCGAACACCGTCCCGGAACCGACCGATGGCCAGTCTGGGCCTGTTTCGTCTGCCAAAATTGTCAAGAAAAGCAAACTGCCACGACGCGATGACGCGTTCTTCGTTGCGTACGCACCACAGGATTATCATTCCGAACAGGGGTCAGTTGGGTTGGGTGACATCAACACTTGCAATTTGACCCGGCGCAGTTTTTGCCATGTTTGTTGTTGTTTCTAACACTCATTCATTCGAGAAAAAACCAGATTGTCTCGATCATTCTCCTGCGTCTGCCTATTGATCTGGCAGAACATTTTGCGCTTGATTGTTGCTCGTCCACCAATGAATGTTTCACCGCCTTGCAGCTTGGCCGTGCATGGCAGCAACGCGTCGTTCGATCAACAAGCCAAACAAGCCGTAGTTGACTTCACTGCCGACGACGGACAATCGATGTACAAACAGAAATCGAACATGAAAAAATGGTGAGTCTGTGACGTCGGGCTGAATCGGTACCTGTTGTGGTTTTTTTGGGTACACAGCATGGAAGTGCTGTATAATCACTTCCGTTTGCGTCGTGTTACTTTCGTATGAACGTCTACTTCAATCCAAATATAACTGACAGATCTGACTGACTAAACTAATGATTGAAGACTATCCACCTTGTAAATTCAGGGATCGTAAGCGTAAACGCTTCGTCGGCGACAGTGGCAACGACGGTAAGAAACGTCGCGTTAAAACGGAAGACGGCCGATGGGTGGCGGCTGGCTTGAAGACCGGGCGTTATGACAAGTGGTTGAAACATCAACAGATGACACGGGGTATGGCTGAACCTGATAATCAGGCTCAGCTGAATCCGAAACGAGCAAATCGGACTCAGAGCAGGACCAGAAAAGGAAAGGGTCCGAAATCTGAATTGAAATCGAGTGAACAGATTCTGAAGCAACGACAACGTAAAGAGAAGAAACAGGCATTCGAGAAATCGAGACAGAGATTGAGGTCTAAACGAATGGCTAGAATGAAAGGTGGTAGATAGCACGTGTTTGGATTTTTGTTGAATTCTGTTGTTATAATCGAAGTTGTTATTTGTTGTAGCAAAAAGAGACGATTCAATAAAAGCAAGATTTTATGGTAACTTTATTTGATGTGTGTATGGTCTGCGCCAAACCAATGAAACCAGTCTGGACCTGCTCAGTGCTCATTAAACGAACGTTTCTCAGATTCTCGTTCTCTCAAACCATTCCTTCAACTCATCGGGTGTCTTGTATCGCCAATGGTAGTGCTCGCCCGTGTTGAAACGTTTCTCCACATAGTCGTCGTCTGGCTGAAAAGGCATTACGGTGTCCTGGTGCTCCACTTATCCTGTCAGTCAACTGTAATGAGACGTTGTATTTATCGAAATGAGTCGCGCTTCTGTGTGTTTCACAAAAACAACACATCTGTCTGTGAAAAGTCAGACAATGTTGAGAGCAATTCAATCGAGGTTCAAGTCACATTTACAAGCATGCACTCAAACCTGATACCACTCTGGCTTCAAGTGGATCGAATTGCGTCCCTTTCCATGCGGCGATGCCATCGCAGCCCCATGTCGCAAGGTGGTCACCGAGAACAGGACGAGGGCCAACATTGGAATGAGGTGATGCATTGCTGGTGGATATCTGTTGTCTGCTTGTCACCAGCAGTGCTGTCTGGAAATAATGGCCTGCTTTGCAACTGATATGGTACATACAGTACATCGGTGGTTGCTTGGGGTGAAACATCACAGAACCAGGACTTGTGTTCTTGATCACCCGATCTGCACCTTGAGGCTTCCTGTTGTGACACCATGTTGGTACCTGGTACACCAGATCGGACTGGGCATTCTAAGACCGGCTACTCTTTGACAAACTTCTGGTAGCAGTATAGCAAGGAGAACGTA
>JASAMV010005529.1:0-14803 GCA_030248065.1 Rhynchonema sp. JSB1_4
AGACACCCGGGGCTGTATTACAGGGGGGCTGTATTCGGGGGGGGGGGGGGCCCCCCCTCTATTAATTCACTGCAAAGGTCGCAATGGGGCCGGGTTTGGCGGGGCCGGCCCGGCCGGGCCCGAACCCCGAAATATCCGCCCCGGCCCAAATTTTTGGCTCAGATTTTAACCCAATTTTTTTCATAATTTTTGCGATTTTTGAATGTTTTTTTGGTTGAAAACTCATTGTTTTCCATGGAAAAGTCCCTAGATAGACAATACCAATGGGGCTCTATTCGGGGGGGGGGGGGGGTGGGGGTTTCAATTAATTCACTGACCCCATTGTGGGGGGGCTCTATCACAGGGGGGCTCTATTTGGGGGGGGCTCTATTAATTCAATGCAGAGGTCGCAATCGGGCCGGGTTTGGCCGGCCCGACCCGGCCCGACCCGGCACGAGCCCCCAAATCTCCGGCCCCGCCCCAACCCCCAAATGTCCCAGCCGGCGCGGCCCGGCCCGAATTTTTGACTCAGATTTTAACACAATTTTTGTCATAATTCTGGGCCCCCAGTTTAACCCAATTTTTGTCATAACCCCCACCCCCAGCCACACCATTGGTATTGTCTATCTGGCGACTTTTTCATGGAAAACAATGAATTATCAACCAAAAAATAGATTCAAAAATCGCAAAAATTATGACAAAAATTGGGTTAAAATCTGAGCCAAAAATTCGGGCGGGGCCGGGCCGGAGATTTGGGGGTTCGGGCCGGGCCGGGCCGGAGATTTGGGGGTACGGGTCGGGCCGGGCCGGGCCGGAGATTTGGGGGCTCGCGCCGGGCCGGGCCGGCCAAACCCGGCCCGATTGCGACCTCTGCACTGATCCCATTGTGGGGGGCTCTATCACAGGGGGGCTCTATTCGGGGGGGGCCTATTAATTCACTGACCCCATTGCGGGGGGCTGCAATACGGGGGGTTCTATTGGGGGGGGGGCTCGGGCCCGAACCGAACGAAAATCCCACAATGCTTGGGGGAAGCCCCCCCCCCCGGCCACAGCACTGGGTCGGGACGGCCAGTGCTTTACCAAAAAAAATGCCAATGGAAAATGTAACCTGAATTCATTTTGGCCACTGTCGTTTGCCGCCAATAATGTCCAATCGTGGGCGTTCCCAATTTCTTGCCAATGCCACAACACGACTTGCCGACGAGGAAGTAGTTTCTGAAAAAAAAATTTCCTTTTGTTCAGGAAAACGCATGTTTAACCAGAGGTCTGTATCGGCGCGGCCGAGATTAGTAACTGCTTTGACCCGGCCGGGCCGGGGCGACATTATCGAGCGCCATCCAGACCTCTGATTAAAAAAAATTCAAACAAAAAATTAAAATTTCTCTGCCATTACAATGCAAATTCAACATCAGGTTTGCCTGATCTCCAAAGGTAAGAGAACGTCAAACGGCAACCAGGCACACACCAATACTAAGCCGCGCAAGCTTCTGTGCTTGGCTGACAGATGGGAGATGAACTGCCGCGCACAAGTGCTTGCTCTTATACCTAATGTGTAACCTCAGGCAAGCTTGTAACCTGAAGCTTTACGTGAAACTGGGCGAGGTGCTCATCTATGCAAATGTGACCATGAAAGTGTAAAACTAACAAAAAGACAGCGACACTGTGTCCACTGTGTCACAACGCTGCTATTCATTCCCATTAGTGCAATACTGCTCATATTTATGTACATTGTTGTTAACAGCGACATCAAACAGATGTCACTGTGCGCACGGCCAAACCGCCCGGATATTGTGGCGGATTATTGGCCGTGCACAAACAAGCCGGCTGCCGATCTGGCAGGACAACCGGCAAGCGCTCCTTGCCAACTGCGGCCTTGACACGCTTCCAGACCGCCTTGAATACCGGCCTCAATAAATCGCAGGCAAAGTTCCCAATCATGCCCATGAGCATGGACACAAATAACTCTGTGACCTTGTCCATGCCGCAAACGTAGTGTTGCACTGAAATAAGAAATTTAACTCAATCGGTTTGTCATCATATGTAGTTAATGATAAATCTGTATATGGCATACAAATCAGGTAAAACGTAAAAACTAAAAAGAGTGAAAATGTAAACTGATAACATAGCACCAACCGTGTGACGTGACAATCTTGGAAACCGTCCTCGGGCATGGTGTTCCTGAAAATCGTAAAAAAAATTTCATAATCCATTGTGATGGGTACCTGTATCACTTGTACCGATCGTTAAAATTGTCCCTCAAGGGCCTCGTTACAATAATGGGCTTGGGATTGGGCTGCAGCGCGCGCTGACTGTACAAGTGTGTACAAGCAAGATGACAACATTACACACGCTTGTGTAACCCGCGCGCTGAGTGTACAAGTAAGCGCTTAGCGTGACCCAGAGCAAGATCAAAACATTACACACGCTTGTGCAACCCATTAAAACGCAAAAAAGGCATTATAAGCAGCCTGCATGCATATCAGTTGCATGTGCACATGGTCGCGACTTGACGTTAAGACACCAGCAGACTGCATGTGTACATGGTCATGACTTTGACTGTAAAGCACAACTAGAATAAAGAATGAACAAACAGCACAGACCTCGCCATATCCATTATGCTACCAACGCCCTCTTATGCACGGTGTTGGACGTTGTACATCGCTGTAATGAGCAAGTGGAAATTGGTTTTTTAACATTATGTTTATCTCAAAAGACATGCGCCATTGCGCATGCATGCACATGTTAGCGCGTGCACGATTCTTCATGCTACCAACGCCCTCTTATGCACGGTGTTGGACGTTGTACATCGCTGTAGTGAGCAAGTGGAAATTGGTTTTTTAACATTACGTTTATCTCAAAAGACATCCGCCATAGCGCATGCATGCACATGTCAGCGCGTGCACGATTCTTCCTGGGGGCCCAGGGGGCCCAGCCTTTTTCACAGACAAATCTTCCTGGGGGCCCAGGGGGCCCAAGGCTTGCTGTACCCACCCTGTGGCTGGGCCCGATGGGCCCCCTGGGCCCGCTGGGCCCCCGGGTAGTTATGCCCTCCAGTGCAGTTGACATTGCGTGCTGGCTTGGTTGAAGCTGAACGATCCGCAAACGTACGCGGACGCACAACGAGCTGAAATGAACTAAAGTTCAACAAGAACTACACATACAAGTTCATTTCTCTGGAACTGTGAAATCACCCGAATCGGAACAACGTCTTCTGTGAAGCCCCGAAACAATGCTGCAACGCCTGACTTGACTCCGACGTTTTCAGGCTATTCAAAATTGAACAGTACATTTTTTTCGGGATGTATTGCTGGTCTGTTATAGTAATGTGGTCAAATCAAGTCGTCAAAACTTGTCGTCAAATCACATGTATTGTGTTTCGCGCTCATTTGGGGCTGCTTGATTTGACGACAAGATTTGACGACTTTATTTGACCACATTACTATTAGCCGCTGGTCTGCGTCTGAGCACACAAACTATAATTTCGTGCTGACTGATTCTTCCCTGATTCTCCAAACAAATTTCGAAAATTTTCCAATCGGTCCAAAATATGTATATGGACGCATCAACTCACCAGCACATGACATCACACCATTGGTACTGAACTGTTCAATGACCAACACTTCGTTCAGACCAATGTCGTCGCCAATCCTCTCGAACACTGCTGGTAGCGACGTCTCGAACTCTGTAACGGGCCAATTCCATTGTAGTCGACGCATCTGTGCACATTTTTCGTCAAAGCTTAGCTGGGAAACCGTGTTCTGAACAATGTACGCATGCTTTGAGTGCAAGCTAAAATTTATTGCACGACAACGAGCAATGAAAGCGAAGAAGCCATACAATACAGTGGTTCTTGAAACACACTTAGATAGCGCGACGACTCCGTAACGACACGACATTGGATGCGTTAGCACATGCATTGACTACAACAGAATTAGCTCTTCATGTGCGTGTTGCTGTTCGCACAGTTCTGTTGCTCGTGAGCAGAATTAGTTTCACAATTGCTGAGCTGTGCCAAACAACGCGCGCGGTTGTGTTTGTGCCCCAGGTGCCACTACCACAATCACCGCCTTACCGTATTCACAAAAATGAAGTCGAACTGATTGCCCGGACCCATTGGACCGTTGCCGATGTCAACGAACGAGTGCTGCTCGGGTTGTGCAGTGTTGTAAAAGAACTCGACGCTTTCGCACGTTGGACTGTTCACTGTGCCTATTCCATCCCAGGTGTCGTCTGAAAATAGATTTTCGTCTTTATTCTAATCTTGTCAACGCAACAGGCCGCAAACGCTGACGCAGCAGAGTCTATTGTGTCGTCAACATCCCGGCATTTAGGCCATGATTGTGAAAGCGGCCTTACCAGCCGATTGTGTTCGCAACAATATCGGTATTCATTTCATCGAGCTCATTTGGGTCTGCGCCCTGTAGGTTGGTTTTCTTGCCACGGGTATTGTGTGGGAAACACCCAGCCAGAAGCACCCACCCTGCGTAGCAGCACCTAAGGGCGGACTTAGGTTGAGCACGGAATCCGGAATCCGGAAATATTACAAGCAAAAACTTTGATCTATTTCCGGATGCGGAACAGCATCTGCGTTTTCCGAAAATATTTCCCTAAACATGGTTCCGGATGAAAAATGAAAAACGCAGAACTCGGAATCGGAAATGTTTTGCATTCCTTTGAAAACGCAGTGAAGTGAAATCTGGCTGAAGGTTAATTCCGTGTTCCGCAAAATTCATCCGGAAATCGGAATCCGGAAATATTTCCGGAAAACGCAAACAGTAAAAAATTCGTCCGGAAACCGGAATCCGGAAATATTTCCGGATTCTAGTTTCCGTGTTCAACCTAAGTGCGCTCTAACATTATTTTACACGGCTGTGTTGACTACAATAGAATAAGCCTGTTCTAGCCCTATGTACTCAATCTATATCCTGTCTTTCGTGAGGTCAACATGGGCACCCTTACTGTGCGCATGTCCCAGTCAACCGGGTTGAGCAATCAGTCTGTTTGAGGCTATTCTATTGGTGGCGTCAATTAAAAGTGCATTCTCGGACATTTATGGGTGACCAACGACTGCATCCGAACCCACCTGGTTCTGGCAGTGACCACCACGCCCAACTGATTGCTTCGTTTGGAATGTACAACGGCGTACCGTCGTGATGTTTCAATGCCCAATGGCCGGCTGGTTCGTCCAGTTCGTCAACTTGGTACAACGCTAACCAGGAACGGGGGAACTGCAAAGCGCTGTTATATCCGCAGTCCTCAAGTACCGTTCTGTGAAGCATCAGCAAATGCTTGAAATCATAAGGCATATGCCTACCATGAAAGCACCGTAAGGTCACAATTCGGATTCTCCGTGTCCGAAAATACCCGTTGTCAATTTTTCACCCGGCAATTGAAGTATTTTCGCACAAGTTTCCTCACATTGACCTAAACTTGGTAAAACTGCTGTTGGCCCACCCTTTTCGTGCATGTTGGTAGTGTGCTTTCCTGTTGGTGCACGCTGAGACTCCAACTGTGTAATAAGTAAATTAATATTTTGTAGTAAGCGATCCCGGAGGTTTGTGGAAAGGCTCGTGAGAAACGGTTGAGTTTCTGTCATTTTTTCATGCAACAACAGCATTTTCCACCACGGCAAGGTAGTAGAAAAGTGCACTAACCGGTCCCACAAACGTCGTTGACATCGGCCCGTTGATCACGCCGGTCGTTGGACGACTGTAGGGCCAGGCGAGCCGTGGTTTGCGCAAACCGGCAATGGCGCTGCACATTGCGTTCTGCCATGCTGCTGCAACGCATGTTCGGCTTACACTATGGTCCAGCCACGAGCTCATGAGACGATTAAATTTAAAGCTTGCTTGGCCAATTTCAAAAATGTGTTACACGTGTTTTCGCAAACAAATGAAAGAGATTGGCCGGGGGAGATGATGACAAGTTCCAGCTGGCTGACCTCAATTTGTTGCGTGCTTACGCGAACAGCAACGTCGTTAACACACAAATGTTTTGGGAGTCAAAAGGGAATTTACGCACCGAGGTGGAGAGCGTGTTTTTAAATAATACCTGCGTTTCTCTTTCTTTCATTTCCGAAATACATGGAACCGGAACAGTATTGAATCCGTACAAGTCAACTTCAAAATAAGTCGTCTCATGAGCTCGTGGTTGGACTATACATCTGTGTGTGTGTGTGTGTGTGTTGTGTGTGTGTGTGTGTGTGTGTGTGTGTGTGTGTGTGTGTGTGTGTGTGTGTGTGTGTGTGTGTGTGTGTGTGTGTGTGTGTGTGTGTGTGTGTGTGTGTGTGTGTGTGTGTGTGTGTGTGTGTGTGTGTGTGTGTGTGTGTGTGTGTGTGTGTGTGTGTGTGTGTGTGTGTGTGTGTGTGTGTGTGTGTGTGTGTGTGTGTGTGTGTGTGTGTGTGTGTGTGTGTGTGTGTGTGTGTGTGTGTGTGTGTGTGTGTGTGTGTGTGTGTGTGTGTGTGTGTGTGTGTGTGTGTGTGTGTGTGTGTGTGTGTGTGTGTGTGTGTGTGTGTGTGTGTGTGTGTGTGTGTGTGTGTGTGTGTGTGTGTGTGTGTGTGTGTGTGTGTGTGTGTGTGTGTGTGTGTGTGTGTGTGTGTGTGTGTGTGTGTGTGTGTGTGTGTGTGTGTGTGTGTGTGTGTGTGTGTGTGTGTGTGTGTGTGTGTGTGTGTGTGTGTGTGTGTGTGTGGTGTGTGTGTGTGTGTGTGTGAACCTGCTCGTGTTCGTTCAGTATTCACTTATGTACACTTTCTTCAGAGACGCTGAGTGTTGTCCTTGGCAACATTGGTACGCGACCATGTATATAAATGAGTAACGCGATATACATACCTATGTATACACATGTGTACATGCATATTTGCGCTATGTGCAAACTTGGCTTTTGAATTATGCAAACCTTGCTTTCATCCGGCGGTCTTATATGAGCACACGCAATGCGAACAAAAGAAAACGCAACGGAATAATCAGATTTGTTTCATCACCTGAGTGAAGCCATTCTGCATGTGAGCTGGCGATCCAATAATGTGGGCAAGAAACCACATATATGTAAAGAGCAACAAAAATGTAATTTTGTGTTGCCAATGCCAACTTTGTGTGTAACATTCCAAAAATAAATGGACTTGCAGGCCCATAACCAAGCAAGGCCTGATGATAGAACGATATCCTGTGTTGGCGGCACGGTTGATGTTTGAGTGTGAGAGCCGAATGGCAAGCCGATAGACAAGTCTGAAATATCAAATTTAGGAAAAAATATATGATTATTCTGGTGAACGCGGACAAAGAATTTTGTAAAATTTAATTCATCGCTCCCTTCAAATTCTGACCTGGTCGTGCAGCAGTATGCTGATCTATATCGTAACCCTGATTACCGTACCCTTCTACACCCTGTTCTTTGTCCTACTGTATCGGTACCGCAGCACCGGCGAATTCAAGTCTTCATTCTATCGCCTGCTCCGTCACTCAAGCGTTGCCGATATAGTGAACATTCTTGCCAATTTCTGCACTTTCACACTCTTTCGCGACTTTTGGCACGTCTGGCCCCGAATATTCAAATACAGCCCTTATTGGCTGCCTTGGTTTTTGTTCGCGACATTCAGCACAACAATGAGCAGTTTCGCGCTTGTGGTAGCGATCGGGCTCAATCGGTACACGGCGATGGCAAAGCCACTAATACACAAAGCCGTGAGTTTACACATTTTTTACTTCCTAACAGTAGCTTGGCTTTGAAACTGTACCATCAGGTTTTGGGGCTGGCCCTGGCTGTCCGTCTAACTGACGAGACCCAGGCAGCCGCGATATTAGACTTTGGGCCGAAATCGCAACCCCACCACGCGTCATATGCGTTTGCACGTACCTACAAAGCACACCCGCACTCGCATACAGTACACCCGGTACACGTTTTTCTGTTCCAAAAAATATAAAACATTTTTCCAGTTTTGGACCAAGCGCTGTGCGAACATCCTGCGCCTTTGCTGGATTCTGCCAATGATAATGTTCGGACCCACTTTGCTGGTGGACGTCAGATATCAAATTCCAGGTTTGTACAGGTGATGTTTCAAGAACAACACGTTTACGGTCTCAAAGTTCCGAAAGGCGCCGATTTTAAACCTGAACTCAGCATTTTCAGGTGACGTGCATTGGCGCTCTAACCAGTCCGTGAATGTTTCCAGTGTGTATTGGCACAATGACACCCAGCTGTTGGCAGTGTTTGGCGCAGCAACATTGGGCGTGCTTGTTTCAGCTGTTGGACTGGTTGTGCTCTATACTGCCACCGGGGTGGCGATTGTTCTAAGGAAAAACAACTCGATCAGTGAGGTATAAAAGTGCATCTAGCGGCTCCTACGAATATTTTTAATGCGATATTTTTGTCCAAATCTCCAAGTATACCACCCTCCAGTGACCGAACGTGACGTGTCAAAGGGCAGTTCTTGTCACCATAAAGACACCACACTGCAGCTGCAACTAGCAGTAGCATGAAAAGCTATGTACAAGAAAGCTTATTCAAATAATAAGTATAGTCCAACCACGAACTCATGAGACGACTTATCTTGAAGTTGACCTGAACGGACCCAATAATGTTCCGGTTCCACGTGTTTCGGAAATGAAAGAAAGAGAAATGCATGTATTTTTTAAAAACACGCTCTCCACCTCGGTGCGTAAATTCCCTTTTGACTCCCAAAACATTTGCGTGTTGAACGATGTTGCTGTTCGCGTAAGCACGCAACAAATTGAGGTCAGCCAGCTGGAACTTGTCATCATGTCTCTCGGCCCAATCTCTTTCTTTTGTTTGCGAAAACCCGTGTAACCGACGCATTTTTGAATTTGGCCAAGCCAGCTTTAAAAAGAGTCGTCTCATGAGCACGTGGTTGGACTATATGTTCCCCCATTATTCTTCCAGACGTCCTCGTCCGCAATCACAGCAGCGCAATGGCGTGTCACGTTGATCGGGTTTCAACTTGCCGTTCCTGCAATTCTCATTTTAGCCTGGGTCTCATTCCACACAATAGTTGCGTTATTTGGTTTAGAACAACCACCATTTTTGCCCGTTTACCAAACTTTACAACTGATCTTCACGTGTCAAACGCCGTACGTTTCTACTTTATTGTCAAGCGCTGTCCGGAAACAATGGAAGGTATTCTTTGGGGTGCAATCCAATGTTGTTGGCAATGTCAGCACGGCGAAAACACACTGATTGCCATGATCTGATATTAAGCGAGGTGTTACGTTTTAAAATGTGGATTTCTGAGCTATACATCAGCGGTTTGTACCTACATAAATCGGTGCTGTCAAAGATTGTTCCCTGTGTATATCAATACCATGCATGTACAAGTGCAACAGTGCAGACTGTCAGATCCAAGTTTTGTGATGGATAGGTAATGTTGAGTGAACTTGTTCCTTGTTCACACACTCCCATTTGAAACCACAAAGCATGATATGTGTGAAAGCAAAAAAAAACAACCGAGCCTGGCAACACACCGTTCTTTCCCATGTGACTATTGAGATGACAAAATGGAAAACGCTACATTTCACGCGGTCGTCAGCGCCAACCTCATTCTCTCAAACTCTCTGTAACAGTTCAACCCCAATATTAAAGCCATGAACATCAAAGATTCCACCAAGATGTGGTTTGCCCTACTCCTTCTGTTATCCCTGATGCCCACCGTACTCAGTTGTGGCTCATCATGGGACGATGACAGGCAGTTTTTTTCGGCAAGAAGAAATCCCCTGGCTGTTGCTCGTTTTCTGGACTGCATAACGCCCGGTGGGTATTCAAACCGGATAGGGTACCATCGGGGACCAACAATATTGGCCAGGACGCATCAAGGCGCTTACCCAGGATACGGATCTTATGGGATGGGATATCAACAACCGTGGAACATTCAACAGAAGCTAATCGCTGCGATGACATGCGCAAGTGAAACATCATTGAAACAGCAACCAGTTTGGTTCCACGCGATTCTTATCATTGTTGTGCAGCTGATTCCGCTGTTTTATTACTGAATCAATGCGCCAGTTGTTTTCTTATTTTTTGTTTTGTCGCAGCGCTTTCCTGAAGCGACGGCTCAACTTTTTTCAGTAAAAATTGTCGTATTTGTATTCTGATTCCAAATGATGTGGTTGGCACATGTCATATATATTGGTGGAAGATTCAAATTTAACTTTCAGTCGTAACTTTCTAAATGAGAAAAGAATGGCACAATTCATGGCGAAATCGCAATTGCAACTGTAATCGTCTTCAATTTAGCGAATACGGGCCTACATTGATTGACGGTTGAACATGGTTTTGTGATAAGCGACCCTTGACAGGTGCAAGCAAGCACTCGAATAATTCTCTTTCCTTTTTCTTATCTCTATACTTTTGGTGCAAACTGTATAGCCAATCACCATTAGCGAAAGTGACATCATGCAGAAAACGAGAGAGAAAGTGATACGACATTAACGGCTTGCCAGAGATTGCCGTTTGGGGCCTCATGAAGAGCTGTCTTGGAAACAAAATATGTATGGACGTTTTGTTCCACAGAGCTTTTCCGAATAAACGAAAACCCGCTGCTTGAATTTTAAACACGGTTGTTTGGACGTTTATGTGATCTGTCCATGCCATATTGAATACAATCTACAGAATTCAGCAATGTTGGTTCGTTACGCCCTGCTTTCGCAGACAGACTCTAGCAAATTTGCCTTCAAAAAGCCTGCGGCTCTTATTGCTGGGCTGTAACATCACTGAGTGCAACTGCAAACTCATAAACAACAAACCGTCGAAAACCGCAACGTACAGGAACTAAACTGACTTTCACACAAAAGTGTGAGAAGTCAAGAACTGATACAACACTTCCGTCTGGTGGTGTCACAAAATTGCCTATATTGCATGATTTCGAAAAAAAAACTTTTTACCAAATTGACAAACTCAGCGTGTAATTTCCCGGTGTGGGGGGTACCCACGTGGAAAACAACATTTTGCGCCAAGAATTTATCATGTGATTGATACCGCTTTGTGACCCGGTCCAGTTATTCAAATCAAGTGCTAGTCAGTGACGCCGCCCGCCAAAACCAAACGTCACCTTGTTTTTCTCTCCGCGCATAAAACAGATGCGCAACTGTGGAGTTGGTGATTATTACCGTTTGCCACTCTCTGGTCTTGTGACTTGTGTGTGACACAAATATTATAAAACAAAACCTTCCGACACCGGCCCAAACACAGAACAGCCGAGCGAAGTAACTTTGACAAAGTGCATCACTTGAAATAAAAAAAGAAAGAAAACCAAAGATAAAGTATGGCGACTCAGAAATACTTTGCCGAATCCTCCCTGCCCTACAAGCAAATTTACGAACAAGGTGTCAAACCGAAACCGATGTTTTCGGAAAAAGAAATGAAACGACGTTTTGACATGCTCTACGGCGTCATGGACAAAATGGATCTTCAAGCCATTTGGCTCATGTCGCACCAGAATCTGATATATTTCGGTAAGGTTTCAATTCTTGTGATTATATTTATCAGCAAATCAACGCGGTCAGGTAAGAATAAAATTCCAGACTTTGGTGTTTCACTCACTCGCTGCCCCGTACTTAGTAGGTACATACAGTATGTACGTATATATAAGATGTCTGTTTTGTTGACTTGGCTGGAAATTTCCAAACAAAAATCGTCCAATAACACCATCTGTCAGTTGCCCCATACGCTCGATGCTCTCTAAATTTGATTCTAGACACATGTAGTAGTTCGCCTTCTCACAGCCGTATTCATTCCAACAGACCTTTTATTCTTATAAAACTGTTTAAACATCCACCCAGCACCCGCCAAAAATGCTTGCCTAAGGTTTTCAGGGGCTTATGTTTGCTGTTCCATTTCAGGCTCATCAAAAATCGAAGGAATCTTTTGAGAGGATATTCACGTTTGTTGAAAATTTATTCACACTGTCATATATATGTACCACGAAATTTCATTCACTGCGGCACACCTTTCAAGTGTCGACCTTAGGCACATCACTGACCGTTCCCTCCTTTAAATTTCAGGCGATTTTGTCCCGTGCACCTTCGGGCGACTGTACACTTTGCTGGTGACACGCGACCAACGCGTGTACGCAGTATCAGCGCCGGTCGACGGGGGGAGGGTCTACAGACGAGTACAGTACCCGGCAGGTATAGGTGGCAGTTGGTGACGCACCCAATAAAATTTGGCAAATAATTATGGCCAGTCTTGTTTTTTGTTTCAGATGCCCAGAACATCGCGGCCACCGATTGGAACAAGGAAAATCACTACCACGTGGTCAGTCATTTTTTATTCTGGGGCGTTTTTAACGTTTCACTGATATCGCAATGTGAACCTGCTGCCATAAATTAAAAACAACGGCACGAACAATTTGAAAAGCTGACTTTTCTGCGTTTGATTCCGCAGGTCAGTGACTGTTTGGCACCGCTGTACATTGAGGGCACACAGCTGCGTGTGGGAATCGAGCTTGATTTCATCAATGTCTTGCGTTACAAGTATGGTCTTTTACGTTCTCATTCCACTTCATCGTACATTTTGATTTAATCCTATAAAGCAGAAATTCTGTAAAGCTAATAAATAATGTCGAATTTCCAGCCAAATCCGCGCCTATTTCCCCAACTGCGACTTTATCGACGTGTGTGATGTGTTGATCGACTTGCGTCTCATCAAATCGGCCGAAGAAATTGATCTGATCAGAAATGGTTGCAAGATCGCCGATGCCGCTGGCCGGCTGCTGATCCAAAATGTAAAACCTGGTATGTTTCACGCATGAGTTCAAATAAATTCAAATTTATTTAAATAAATGCGACATTGTTTTTCAGGCATGAAAGAGTTCGAACTGTCGCAAATCGCTACGACCGAACTGAATCGATTGATCAACGAACACTATCCGAATGCCGAGATTCAGGATTCGTTCTGTCTGCTTCAATCCGGCATCAATACGGATGGAGCGCACAACTTTCCCACCGGTCTGTTTCGGGCTTATACAAATGTTGTTTACGCCACTGCTGGTGTTTCATGCAAACGTATCGGCTCTCACTTCTCGTGCTATATAGTATGCCTTTGCAGGAATCACAGGCAGTTGCGACAATGGCATTGGCCCGTTTAATCTGCTTTATCAATCAGCTCACTTTTTATCTTTTTTTTCAATTTCGCAGGTTGTGACACTCGGGCAGGGCGACTCGTTGAGCATGAACGTCTTTCCGATGATCGTGGCCATGATACGGCGCTCTACGACTTCTTTGTTCACTATGTGCCATCAAGCGCATAATTACATGTGGCAGAAAAGTTGTTCGGTTGGTTCATCGATTTATTAGATGATTTGATTGTGTGGTGTTGCTTAACACGAGGATCATGATCAACCTGAATACAGGACTTGGTCGTAAGCCCAGCCTAAACGGAGGCCTGAACTGTAAGCTGAATTTGGGCCTCCAGAAGCAATTCCGTGAGCTGTGAAGCGCTCTCAGCTGCTGATTTATTGATTCCAGATCCAACGTTGTATCTAACTGGCACGTCCCGGCATCACTTGTTCCGAGTTGGCCCAACAACTGAACGAGCTGTACGCTGAGTTGGGTCTGTTGAAAGTATCGCAGCATCGGTCATGGACACGGTATGGGCATAAACGTGCTCGTATTACGGCAGGGACCCGCCGTTGGAACTGCGTGAAGACAGAATGACCGGTTAGGCGATGTTATTTGGAGACATACAGTCGAAAGATCATTAATTCACGGTCTGGTGTCAAAGTTGATGGTGACTAATCAATTACCAGCACTAGTCCATTTTGTCATGGTCCTGTGGTTTTTAAGGTTATTTCGAGATTTAACCGGTGTCACCAGTTTCGCTACCACCCTTGAAAATGTTGCCAGGCACAGAAATTCATGCACGGTCGAATTTGGTGATGCCAGTAAATCTTATAATGCAAAACGGGTGCGAGGGAGCAAGCCAAGCCAGACCAGACCGGTGGCCATGTAATTGACATCGTTCCGAATTTTCACATAACCTTTCCGTAAACTCCAGTTCTGCGTCTGGGCATGATGATCTCGATGGAGCCCGACATCCAGATACCGGAGGGCACACCGGGCGCAGGCACGTACCGCGAGCACGACGTGTTGCTGATCATAGACGGAAGTTAGAATCTTAACGGGTTTCCCACTCGTCCCGATCACAACATAATTGAGTGCTTTGATGAATCGTCCATCTGGAAGACGTGCAATCTGATGAAGTACCCCATGAAGATTGAACGTTTTTGAATTGCACATGTTTCTGATTTCGTTGCGCCAGTTCAGTTGTACAGAAAACGTTTCATTGCACAAAAGTGAATCTCATTTTTAGATATTCTTTCTCATATAACCACTTTTCTTTTTCTTCTCTGAACACTGTTTCTTGTTCGCGCGCTTTTTGTGCGCACGCTTTGGTTGGCTGTTTGTATTCATTGTTTTTCATAGCTTTCAAGAGTCGCTTTGCTGAATGCATGTACCATGTACAGCCTGCATTTATGGTTTTGCATCTTTCAAGTTTTTGTACAGATAAAATACAATAGGCAACAGCATGTTTTTGCATTTCACAATCAGTTGAACACGAGGCGGTATAATCGTCGCAACAATACGGAGAATTAATCCTTATTTCAAAACATGACAAACACACGCATGCGTTCGGGATGCAGTCATGCCAAGCCGGGAAACCTTTCACAGCACTAAACGCAAGTTTTGTCAGTAGAGCATAATTACAGACTCATGGTTGCTCAGGCAACTGAAGTGCACTGATTGGAGACTTGTCTGTCGTTCAATGTCATGGCAACAAGCGCAACAGAATTAAAGTGATTTTTATCGTCCGTGTAGTA
>JASAMV010005530.1:0-120028 GCA_030248065.1 Rhynchonema sp. JSB1_4
ATGCAAACCAAGTCACAAAAGTGACTTGTCAATTAAAGTTGCATTTTTTCGCGATTTTACGCGTTTTTTTAGGCAAATTTGGTAAAATTTCCCCGAATCTCAGACTTTTTAAAAAAAAATTTTTTTTTTAAAAAAAAAATTTTTATTTTAAAAAAAAAAACTTGTTTAAAAAAAAAATTTTTTTTTCCAACCCTGTGCCACCATGCCCGTTGATGCATAGCGGAGTTTGTCACTTGTTACTTTGGTAGGTTTGTGTGAACGCCATCCTGACTTTTAACAATAACTTGATAAAAGTCAGTGTTGATCAAGCTACCTGAGCTCAGGGTTGGGCAAAAAACGTTTTTTTTTTCAAAAATTTGTTTTTTAAAAAAACGTTTTTTTAAACGTCCAGATCACCGAAACATGCCCCCAAAAAGTTTGAAAACGCCCATGTTGGGAAGAAAACCTGGTTAAATGAAGTAATTCTATGTGTTCTGAGGCAAAATAAACGGGTTTCAACACATTTCTAGCGAGTTGTTAACATCCCATATCAGACTCGCATTATGTGACCAACTTTGGCCGGGCTCATCAGTAGTAGTACTTTATTTCGTTTCAGACACGAAAAGGGTAAACATCAACAACCGCTCGAGGCGTGACAGTAACGATGAATACCTAGGTTTTTACAATTTAGCCTGCACCAATTACATAAAGAGTTGGAGTACATTTGCATGCAATAATGCAATATTATAATAATGACAATGTTGCACAACTGACACACACAATAATATTTACGCGCCACACCACAACACGATCCGAACATTATGCAATTTCGACTTTTCTTTCACATACAGTACACCTTCATCGCTTGACACCCATTTACAAAATTTTGAAAATTTGGACACAGCAGCAGGCAAACAGTTGTACACATTGGACATCAATACAAGAGGTGAAGAGGACAAGACAGAATATTTGCCTGGGTACCATAACAGCACGGGAATGATTGGAACGAGAACTTTTGCGATTTGACACAGTAGTTTCAGTATAATAAAGCCAACAGCAAAATGGTTTTTCACCAAAAAAGTTTTCATCATTGAAAGTCAAACTCCGTATATCGACGTATCTCGACAACGTAAAAATTGGTCGAAAATTTTTTTGAAAAAAAATTGGACAAAAATTAATTTTCCTTGAAAATTAGGGCACTTTCTCTGAAAAAATCAGGGAAAATCAAGGAAATTCAGGATTTAAAAAAAACGAAAAACGACCCAGGCGTTTTTTTAAAAAAGTCGTTTTCTTAGGAAAAAAACGCCTGGGTCGTTTTTTTTGCCCAACCCTGCCTGAGCTATGAATTGCTGATGGGATTCTCACAAGAATAAATTAACTCTGCCTACAGTGTCTCTCAGCTTTTTTTTTTTTATTTCTGAGCTCCATCAGCATAGGTTTGCTACAAAGGAGGGATCACAGCATACAGTAATCCAAATGACTGACAATTTAGTGCTCAGCGATTTCTCCTAAGTTACCCTAGGGTCCAAAGGACTTATCACCGTCAGCAACAGAATCGCAGTCAATCTCAGGAAGCCATGGCTCTATTTAAGTGCGCTCCTGTCGCTCCACATTCAAATTGCTTTGAAGCTTCGGTTCGGGCCATGAAGGGTCCGGTGCGGCAGGCAACCATGTTTGCGCGGCGAGGCGGTCACTTTTGCTGCGATTTTTCTCAGACTTATCTGTTGTTCGGCTGCGTGGGATGCTGTTGTTCTATTTTTTGTAGTTTGTAGGCCATCGGTTTTGTGAAGTCACGTCCGCCAATGGAGCGCTTGTGCTCTTGTTGTTGAGTCAAGACATAATAATTTTTCTTGGTTTGCTGTTGTTTTGAAAGTGGAATGGTCATATCC
The DNA here is from genome assembly GCA_030248065.1 of Rhynchonema sp. JSB1_4. Classification (NCBI taxonomy): domain Eukaryota; kingdom Metazoa; phylum Nematoda; class Chromadorea; order Monhysterida; family Xyalidae; genus Rhynchonema; species Rhynchonema sp. JSB1_4. The sequence goes on from JASAMV010005530.1 coordinate 1,869, forward strand.
GGATCAGTTTGGGATTGCGCGTGGTGATGCTGACTAGTGAAAGCAAATAAAGTTGGCAAAATCAAGAGTTTTTCGTCAGTGCAAAACCAGAATCCTCTCTCAGCTTTAATAGGATATTACTGATTTTGACACATGCAGTTACCACCAGGAAAACGAAACGCTTGACATTCTTTATCTGGTTTCAGGTGAAGCCTGGTTCTCTTGATCATGAACCACCACGTCATGGCAACCCAACACACGAGGAAACCGTTTTTATGAGACCGGGTTTAATTACAAAAAAATGAGATCCAAATGTCACTGCCTCAAGATCGCCTCATGGCGGCAGGGCTCAGAAGGCACAACATAATCGTTGCTTGATAATAAATTGCTTTTGTTTGCTCGCGCGGTGTTAGAGAATGTATTTTAGGCTGGTTTTGAGTTTTGTTTGCTTTTCACAACAATTTTTGCAGCATGAAAAGTGTGAAGTCCAATTTTAGCCATGTGCCTGTAATCTAAATCACGCGGCCAAAGAAAACCCTTATTCACAAAAGTCAAAACATGATCTTATTTTGCCACTGCTGTTGTCACCATTTCTGTCTCTTTATTTGTGCAGTGATTGGTATTGCATGATTATCCCTATTGCTGGCAACTTCCTTGTGTCTGCAGAAATAAAAATTAAGGAGAAGAAGATACCTACCAGGATTTTTTGGCACAAAAGCAATCAAGCTATACTGTACGTATATGGCATGGGACCAGCGGGCCAAACATGAAAAGTGGCACATCCTAGAGAACAACCCCCGGTAAAATGCTGTCGCGAAAATGTAAAACAATGTTCCATTCCCGCTTATAAAATTGCACTCTTGCTGTTTTCATTTTGTCCGGCCAAACCAACTTTAATCACACAGTGGATGGTGGTGCGGTCATCAAATTTTTTAATCGGAAGCTAAAAAATTGAGTGAATTTTGACTGTAAAAATCTGAATTTTGAAACTCCAGACAGTTGTTGACACATATTTACACGTCACTTTTCATGGAAGATACTGTATCAATGCCACGTCGAGCACGTAAAACAAAAATGTCGAAGTGTTTCATAATATCATTGCCACTCAACTTTGGTTATGGTTAACTGTTGCTCAGCAACGATTAATCTTATGTATACATACGTTACCAACCCGTCACCCATGCGTTTGACTGCTTCAACTGAATGTTTAATCAGGGCCAAGATAGATCCCCACAAGCAGAACGTTCATTGGCGGACGTATACTCTGGCCATTCTTTTGGGAGAAACTTTTCAACCGCGCCGCCAGATCCGTAAAGCGCATTATGCGTGCACTGGCTACAGAAGTCACGTGACTGCTATAGCCAGTGCACGCATCGTGCGCTTTACGGATCAGGCAACGCGTTTGAAAAGTTTATCCGAAGAGAATTGTCAGAATATACTCGTTGAACCACTCTGTCTGTTGTGTGCAATGAAACGTCCATAAACGAATCGTCGTGGCACAGTGACACGTTTGGAGAACGTTAACCGTTCGTCAGTCAGGAATCGAATCATTTTGTATTGAAACTTCTACTGAAATTGGAGCTCAAATTATATAGTTATATCACCATGAGCTGCATTACCGTAATGCTGCTGTTGTTGACATTGGCCAACCGTTCAATCTCGGGCCCGACACACACAATTGTCGACATCGGACGACATGGCGTGTGGGCATGGTCCGATGGAAACGAGGATAAGAAACAGTCGCTATCATGTACATTGGTAACGCCGAGGCAGGATTCATTCGTCACAATAAACTGCACGGACACTCAATTAAAGGTGGGTCTGTGGGACATACAGGTAATCAACAGACTTGCCCTAAGACCTGTGCGAAACTCGCCCCCGGAAAAATCGCTAATAGGGGAAACGTTGATTTTTAGGGGATTCCCGACCTCGACTGAATTGGCTGAAAATTGGAGCTAAACAATAATCTCTCTGATTGCGATAAAGATTCGTAAGTACACCAATCGACAACGCTGATAACGGTGTTGATTCAGTTTTTTGCATCAGTTTACTGATTTTGAGCGCATTTGAAGCATTTGAAACATCGGGATCGGATCGGTCTGGTACGTGATCTTCGGTCCGAAATCTGTCAGATCAAAAACATCTTTCATATATTCTTCATCTTCTCCTCAAACTACATCAGCGAACCACGGATTACTACCAATTTTTCGTTGATAATCGACCTTTTACTAAATCGGAACCGATACTGGTCTGATCCAAAAAATCTACCACCACCGTCGATCAACTCCAGCTACCAATTTTCATCGCAATCGGAGAGATTTTAATTTTTTGACTCCGACCGATCCGGACCCGTATCGGTACCAATGTTGCTCCGATGGAAAAAGTTCTGCTACCCAGCGTCAGCGCCCTCTTGTCACCAAATTTTCAGGCAAAGCGACCAAGGTTGAGAATATGCATCGAGAAACCCAAAACCTTTCCCTTGGTATCCCTGAGAGCAATTTTTTCGGGGGGCGAGTGTTGCACAGGTCTGGTGCTTACCCATTGGTACGTTATACCAGAAAAATTTACACATGCACATGTACTGGTTTGAATGAAAGCGTTTTTGCTATCGGCGGTTCTTAACCAGGTCGGAAACGAGCTGAATTTAGCGAAAAATATGTATGGCAACTCATGAACGATGGCGGTCATTAAAGTGCAAGAGACATAATTCATATTTGGAAAATGGGACCATTTTTTGTTGCTGGAACTGAAAGCCGCAATCAAGGTGACCATCCTTCAAAAAGAAGTACCGTCGAAAAGTGTCAAATGAACTGTCAAAAAGTGTGCCAAAGGTGCACCTCTGGGTGTATAAGCACCAACTGATCTAGCCGCCCCCCAGACATGATTTTCAGGCATCGTACGGAAGCAGCACATCACCGAACGAACGAAGTTGGAAAATCGATGTTGCACGATATGATCGTCACACCGACGGAGTGAGTTGAAAAATCATAAGTCCTTCAAAAAGGCTCATTTCGCGATTCTGAAACCGGTTCTGGAACCGGTCAAATTTGCCGTATTGGTTTATGTTTCATTGAAGTGCACCAGTGTCGGTGTCCACTCGTAGAGGTCGATACCTTTGGTGGACCACCTTCTGTTGCGTCCCCAATGTAGATAGTCTTATATATGTAATCACCGAAACATTTTCAGTTCGATGTGTCAACAAGTGTCAACGGATCGGAAGTCAAATTAAAATGTTTCGGTGATTACATATATAAGACTATACACATTGGGGACGCAACAGAAGGTGGTCCACCAAAGGTATCGACCTCTACGAGTGGACACCGACACTGGTGCACTTCAATGAAACATAAACCAATACGGCAAATTTGACCGGTTCCAGAACCGGTTTCAGAATCGCGAAATGAGCCTTTTTGAAGGACTTATGATTTTTCAACTCACTCCGTCGGTGTGACGATCATATCGTGCAACATCGATTTTCCAACTTCGTTCGTTCGGTGATGTGCTGCTTCCGTACGATGCCTGAAAATCATGTCTGGGGGGCGGCTAGATCAGTTGGTGCTTATACTCCCAGAGGTGCACCTTTGGCACACTTTTTGACAGTTCATTTGACACTTTTAGACGGTACTTCTTTTTGAAGGATGGTCACCTTGATTGCGGCTTTCACTTCCAGCAATAAAAAATGGTCCCATTTTGCAAATATGAATTATGTCCCTTGCACTTTAAATACTTTTTTGGCATAATGACCAATCATTGGCATTAATTTGAAGTGACTCAAGTGCCAATCGCTGGCAACAATGCACCCAAGCGTTGTACCAGCTTCGGCAAACAGCAATCAATCCCACATCTTTACAGACCGAACTCCCCAGCCAACTGACACAGGAGATGGCAAAACTGTCTCGGGCTCGTGTCAACGTAATGATTATCTTCATGTTCGCGCTACTGACTTTCAGCGCGTTGCTGGCCGTGGCATTAAAGTGCCTCTACAGTTGAATGTTGACCGCGTTTGTTTGCAGCGATTTTTTCAGAAAAGGAAGACAAGGTGTCAGAAACCCAGATTTAGGGAATGGATTTTCAACTCGTTGCTTTGTGATGTTTCACGGAGCCCACATATTTTCACGGGAGGAGAAAAAATGAAAAAAGTTTGAGGCGGGCCTGTGCAAGACACAAGGTAATCCACTCTTAGATATTTTCAGCGTTTTATACACAGACGTTTCTCTGTTAAACGAGATATAAAGCATTGTACGAAACGCCAGGTTTGACAAATGATAAACGAAACACTCCAAAAAATCAAGCCTTTTTGAAGCACCCTTTTACTGCTGTATAATTTTAGGCATCTGTGGTAAATGAAATAAGTTGTCAATTGAAAATAATAATCCTCTAATTATCCTGTGTTCAGGATGTGCTTTTCGTTTTTCAAACCCCTACACAGCTCACACAATGTTTAGTACAACATGCGCAAGGCAGCCATTCCACAGCGCACACACAACGACAACACACAGCCAGCACAGCGACAACACAGCAATGTTTCAGCTGACAAGCTTTGTTGTGTGTGTGCGCTGTGGAATGGCTGCCTTGCGCATGTTGTGGTAAACATTGTGTGAGCTGTGTAGGGTTTTGAAAAACGAAAAGCACATTCTGAACACAGGACAATTAAAGGATTTTTACTTGCAATTGACAACTTATTCACCACAGATGCCTAAAATTATACAGCAGTAAAAGGGTGCTTCAAAAAGGCTTGATTTTTTGGAGTGTTTCGTTTATCATTTGTCACACCTGGCGTTTCGTACAATGCTTCATGTCTCGTTTATCAGAGAAACGTCTGTGCATAAAACGCTGAAAATATCTAAGAGTGGATTACCTTGTGTCTTGCACAAGCCCACCTCAAACTTTCTTCATTTTTTCTCCTCCTGTGAAAATATGTGGGCTCCGTGAAACATCACAAAGCAACGAGTTGAAAATCCATTCCCTAAATCTGGGTTTCTGATACCTTGCCTTCATTTTCTAAAAATATGGCTGCAAACAAACGCGGTCAACATTCAATTGAAGAGTCACTTTAATGTAAGTGGTTTTTGTAACGCAAGCTGATCTGGTCGGTGTTTCTAACTTGAAATGAGCCGACAACAACACTATGTATTTTGGCCAGGGTTGGATTAAAAAATTTTTTTATTATCGAACTTTTTTTTTTTAAAAAAAACTTTTTAAAAATTTTTTTTTAAAAATCACTTTTTTTTATTCCGGACCCCCAAAAAATTGGCTTCTTGAAGAATGAAATTTCTGAAATCATGTTACTTAGGTATGTTTTGAGGGACACTAAAGAGAACTTTTCCACTGACTTGCATGTTGACGTAATCACGTGCGATCTAATCCCCTTGGTCATAACTTTGAGAAATTCGAAGGTAACTGTGGGTGTACATACTGCATGTATGACAAAGGGAAGGCCAACCTCCTGTTTGTGAATTTGGAGATAGATTTGAAGATTGATACAGACTCACACACACACACACACACACACACGCACACGTGCAACAAACAGCGTAAAAGGCATCACAACCTGCAAATACTCGTCATCCATAATGATGGAGTCTCAGAATCAGATTCAGCTACCAATTCTCAAAGGGTGTGTCTAACGTTTCTTAACCCCACATGTTTATTGGGTGCAATCTGAAAGATGATCTCGACAGGCGAACTGGGTGTGCAAGAACGCTCTTCTAGCTCGCTAATCGCGAATATTTAGGGTTACTTTTTGATTTATCGATTTCCTGCACAAAACTCCAGGCGCTTTTTAGTGCGCGCTACTCACGTTTGGCGTTTTTCGGTGAAAACATTGCAGTGTTTAAGCCGTCTCAGCCGCATAAACACTGCACTCAAACGCACAACACACAACGCTCTGGCTGCTGGCTTGACTGTGGACACAATGAATGTTTCATCTAACCCACAGAAGCTGGTTTGTGTGTGTTTCGCTTCGTAACTTTTCTTGTCTGCTCAGTCTGAATTTTGTGTCCGGAAATTGATTTAATTCGAAAAGTAACCCTTCATGGGGTTAAGAAACGTTAGACACACCCTTTAATGCTCCTTAATGCTGAAAATCAAGGTCACGCCAGGTGCTCAAATTCTTAATGCTCCTTAATGCGATATTAATGCTTCTTAATGTTCGGAACATTAAGGAGCGTTAAGAATTGACTTTTCCCTGTGGACGCACAACGACATAGGGATATTAACAGCGATATTACTTACCAACAATCGATTATGGGTTATCACTCAATTAATCATTTACCTAGTCGCACATTTTCCCTAGAACGGTAGCTTTCAATTTTCGCACGGTCTTCCTGATGCTGAAATTAACGAAATAACCTTAAAGTGAAATATTCTGGGAGTTAACCCACTTGCAGTACCATGTACACAATGTACAATAATCTACAGAGCTCTGCCATCACCGCCGTTTTTTTCGGTGATGATTTGGAAATTGTGATTTACTCTAACAAAATAACCGTGTGTGGGAAATATGTTAAAACTGAAAAACACGGCCTATAATAGAGACAATAATAATCATTGTAGTTTACAGTGTCCGGTATAATACGCAGCATTTCGTTATCACGTTTATGAATTGGGTGTGTTGACATTTGCTCGACCTGACAATAAAACACTGTGCAGTGCATCGATTTTAGCCCGATTTTTAATCGGTTGTGAAACATCAGAATGGTGAGTATGTAGTCCTTCAGTTTCAGCTAATATATAGCATCGTCAACATAACGAAAAGGATTCATTCGATTCTCAGCTCAGGTGGCGGCACTGCAACCGAGTTCAGCCAAAAAACGTGCCAAAATCAGGGTTGGATTAAAAAAAAAGTAAAAATTTTTTTGTAAAAAAAAAATTTTTTTAAAAAAAGTTGGCCACTTGTTTTATTTTACAATTTTAAAAAGTAAGCACACTTTTTTAATTATTTTTTCACTTTTTTTCGTTATTTTCCGACTTTTTTAAGGTAAAAAGGCATATTTTCATGTGTTTTCTTGATAATGATTCTCAAAAAATTGCATGCGGCGCTTGTATTTCAGTTTGAAATGGTGTTGTGATGGACTCATACAGTTCCCAGAATTCCCAACAACAGCTGCATGTATAATATAGGACACCCCATACCGTATAATGTACAGTTACTATTGAGCGTGTCGTAAGCTATCGACAGACTCCACGTTGCTCGCCTGTTTGCAGTTGTGCGGATTAGCTATTTGTTGCTCTTGTGACACAAAGTGAGTATGGTGTGAGTCTTTATCAATCTTCAAATCTATCTCCAAATTCACAAACAGGAGGTTGGTCTTCCCTTTGTCATACATACAGTATGTACACCCACAGTTACCTTCGAATTTCTCAAAGTTATGACCAAGGGGATTAGATCGCACGTGATTACGTCAACATGCAAGTCAGTGGAAAAGTTCTCTTTAGTGTCCCTCAAAACATACCTAAGTAACATGATTTCAGAAATTTCATTCTTCAAGAAGCCAATTTTTTGGGGGTCCGGCATAAAAAAAGTGATTTAAAAAAAAAAAATTTTATTTTTTAAAAAAAACGTTTTTTTTAATCCAACCCTGATTTTGGCACGTTTTTTGGCTGAACTCGGTTGCAGTGCCGCCACCTGAGCTGAGAATCGAATGAATCCTTTTCGTTATGTTGACGATGCTATATATTAGCTGAAACTGAAGGACTACATACTCACCATTCTGATGTTTCACAACCGATTAAAAATCGGGCTAAAATCGATGCACTGCACAGTGTTTTATTGTCAGGTCGAGCAAATGTCAACACACCCAATTCATAAACGTGATAACGAAATGCTGCGTATTATACCGGACACTGTAAACTACAATGATTATTATTGTCTCTATTATAGGCCGTGTTTTTCAGTTTTAACATATTTCCCACACACGGTTATTTTGTTAGAGTAAATCACAATTTCCAAATCATCACCGAAAAAAACGGCGGTGATGGCAGAGCTCTGTAGATTATTGTACATTGTGTACATGGTACTGCAAGTGGGTTAACTCCCAGAATATTTCACTTTAAGGTTATTTCGTTAATTTCAGCATCAGGAAGACCGTGCGAAAATTGAAAGACGAGAGATTGATGCTACCGTTCTAGTGACAATGTGCGACTAGGTAAATGATTAATTGAGTGATAACCCATAATCGATTGTTAAATTTAAGTAATATCGCTGTTAATATCCCTATGTCGTTGTGCGTCCACAGGGAAAAGTCAATTCTTAACGCTCCTTAATGTTCCGAACATTAAGAAGCATTAAGATCGCATTAAGGAGCATTAAGAATTTGAGCACCTGGCGTGACCTTGGTTTTTAGCATTAAGGAGCATTAAAGGGTGTGTCTAACGTCTCCTAACCCCATCAAAGGGTTACTTTTCGAATTAAATCAATTTCCGGACACAAAATTCAGACTGAGCAGACAAGAAAAGTTACGAAGCGAAACACACACAAACCAGCTTCTGTGGGTTAGATGAAACATTCATTGTGTCCACAGTCAAGCCAGCAGCCAGAGCGTTGTGTGTTGTGCGTTTGAGTGCATTGTGTAGGCGGCTGAGACGCGCTTAAACATGCAATGTTTCAGCCGAAAAACGCCAAACGTGAGTAGCGCGCACTAAAAAGCGCCTGGAGTTTTGTGTCCGGAAATTGATTTAATTCGAAAAGTAACCCTCAATATTTCGCGATTTAGCGAGCTAGAAGACGCGGTTTTTTGCACACGGTGGCCTGTCGAGATCATCTTTAGATTGCACCCAATAAAACATGGGGTTAAGAAACGTTAGACACACCCTTTAAGAATTGGTAGCTGAATCTGATTCTAGACTACATACATTATGGATGACGAGTATTTTCTTCAGTTGTGATGCCTTTTACACTGTTTGTCGATTGCACGTGTGCGTGTGTGTGTGTGTGTGTGTGTGTGTGTGTGTGTGTGTGTGTGTGTGTGTGTGTGTGTGTGTGTGTGTGTGTGTGTGTGTGTGTGTGTGTGTGTGTGTGTGTGTGTGTGTGTGTGTGTGTGTGTGTGTGTGTGTGTGTGTGTGTGTGTGTGTGTGTGTGTGTGTGTGTGTGTGTGTGTGTGTGTGTGTGTGTGTGTGTGTGTGTGTGTGTGTGTGTGTGTGTGTGTGTGTGTGTGTGTGTGTGTGTGTGTGTGTGTGTGTGTGTGTGTGTGTGTGTGTGTGTGTGTGTGTGTGTGTGTGTGTGTGTGTGTGTGTGTGTGTGTGTGTGTGTGTGTGTGTGTGTGTGTGTGTGTGTGTGTGTGTGTGTGTGTGTGTGTGTGTGTGTGTGTGTGTGTGTTCAGAAAAACCGACGACTATTGCTCGCACGCGCCAACTGTGGTCTTTGCATGACACTGGACTGCTACGTCAACCACTTTTTTGAAGCGTAATTGCCGCGAGTGGCTATTTATTATAAACAACATGCAATTGTGCTACGCTCACGTCGTGTAGTTAAGAAGAAGGTATCCTCGTTCATGGCCTGATATTCTGACGTCGAAAACCTACGTAATTAAGTTGTAGACGCTTGATCCCGGTAGCAAATGCTGTTTCCGGCAACAACTGGCAAACAACAGCTGCATGCGGCATAAATCGCTAAAGTTAAAAAAAGTTTGCCCAGCCGACTGCGACCGGCCTTTCGTAGGGGTGTAGCCGGACCACAAACTTCGGTGATGTTTCAACGACATGTTGGATTCCTTTAAGCCTAAATGACTAAATGATTAATTGAGAGATAACCCATAATCGATTGTTAAATTAAGTAATACGTCGTCGTGTAATACGTTTCCAGTGACGCACGTTGCACAAACACCGGTTACGGTAGTGGTGTGAGATGGCCGTGTGTATGTCGTTGTGCGTCGTTAAAGCGGGAAACCGTATATCTCATGCTTGCTTTTTTACTACGCAGTTAGACTGTTTATGTCCAACGGTCACAAAAACAACAATCAAACGAGATAAACCACGTTAAAACTGTCAGAATTTATCTTTGAAAAGTTGCTTTCAGGAACAAACGCGAGCTTGTGCCGACTTACGCTCACCCTTTTGATCATGAAAGGCAGTGAGACTGAGACAAGAACCAGCTCGCTGACAGATGAAACCTTTGTGAAACATTTCACACGTGGCTGTTGGTTGACGAGCTGGTTGGATTCCCAAGTAAATGCTCTGCCGTTGCCTGATCAAAAGGGGGAGCGTAAGTCGGCACAAGCTCGAGTTTGTCCCCGAAAGCAAGTTTTTAAAAATTAATTCTCACAATTTAATCGCATTTCATTTTGTTTGAACGATGTTTTTGTGATCACTCATCGTATATAGTCACATTTTATTGCGAAAGGCCGGATTCTGAGAGCATGCGATATCCGGTTGCCCGGTTTAAAAAAGAACATTAATTTTTTTATTTTTTTTGGAGGGACAAAACGTTCTAAAACGTCCAAAAATGGCCTTTTTGGGGTTATTTTTTGTCATTTTTTCTCAAGGGTCGAAAAATTGTCTTCACAAAATCACCTTTGGGGCATGTATTTCGCACCTAAGATGCCTCAAATGATGTTATTATACCTTTCCGTGATACATGTGAAGCAGTATGCATGTACCTACATGGTACTTCGATGTCATACCCAGGGTTGGGCAAAAAAAAACGACGGCGTTTTTTCTTAAAAAAAACGACGTTTTTTTTAAAAAAAACGCCTGGGTCGTTTTTCGTTTTTTTTTAAATCCTGAATTTCCTTGATTTTCCCTGATTTTTCAGGGAAAGTACCCTGATTATCAAGGAAAATCAATTTTTTGTCCCATTTTTTTCAAAAAATTTTCGACCAATTTTTACTTTGTCGAGATACGTCGATATACGGAGTTTGACTTTCAGTGATGACCCCGGCCAAAGTTGGTCCCACGATGCGGGTCTGATATGGGATCTTAGCAACTCGCTAGAAAAGGGTTAAAACCTGTTTATTTTGCCTCAGAACACATAGAATGACTTCATTTAACCACGTTTTCTTCCCAACATGAGCGTTTTCCAATTTTTTTGGGGGCATATTTTGGTCATCTGGGCGTTTTAAAAAAAACGTTTTTTTAAAAAAAAAACGTTTTTTTTTTAAAAACGATTTTTTGAAAAAAAAAACGTTTCTTGCCCAACCCTGGTCATACCCCATCAGGTCGGTCATATACGACTGATTCAGCCACCCGACAAGTAATTCTGCAGCTTAGATTCTCAATTCTGTGTGGTTTACGAGTGAATCTTGCTTAGTCGACCACAAACTGTTGTGTCTGATGCCACAGAGCAGCAATCATCGGTCCATGTCAAGCACAGACTGTTGGATTTCACCGACATGACGTAAACACCCTTCATAAGTGATGCAAACCAAGTCACTTTGTGACTTGCCAGTTGAAGTTGCATTATTTCGCGTTTTTGCGCATTTTTTAGGCAAGTTTGGTAAAATTTCCCCGAATCTCAGACTTTTAAAAAATTTTCTTTTGAAAAAATTATTTTTTAAAAGCCTGTTTAAAAATTTTTTTCAACCCTGCACCAAATAGTCTCAAAATCCTGTACTTGACTCTACTGTTTCTCCCAATTTACTGTAAGTGCCCGGATTGACCAAGGAGTTTGCCACACTTTTGGGGCTCAGGATATCGAAAGGCAGCATGTATTCAATAATTAACGTTTGCTTCCAGGATTTTTATGTTTTGCAGCTTCTGTCAGAGTCAAGCACACCGAGGGAAATCAATAAATCCTGTTCTGTTCCTCCATCTGATGTTTTCGTGTCCTGTCGTGCGGTTCAAAATGGACTCGCTGGACTCAGACTGCTTCCAGCTGCTTCAGTCCAGTTGTCATTGCTGCAGCTCCAAAAAAAATCATCATTATAGCTCTGGTTCCGACTCCGTTGCGATACAGCCTAAGGAACTTTAGCATTCTCCGGTGGAACATGGCCAGTGGGACGCTTGACAAGAACCATGCTGTCTACTTGTGTGCGTCATAGAGTAACAACAAAAGACAACAACGAACGAATGAAAATTAGGGCTTTTAGGTTTAGGCTTGTTGTTTACATCGCTAATTAGTCCACGGCCACGGGCACGCGCGCAGACTGCTCGCACTCTCTATTTAAGCTCAAATTTCCTTATTCTGATTCTGCATGTGTTGTTACTGTCGCAGTTCGAAATGGTCATTAGCTCCAGGACTTGGTCATTGTGACCAATCAACAAGGTAATAAAAGACGACTCATGAAGTCTGTTGACATAAAAATGCAAAGGCTTACAACGCCAACTAATCCACGAAAAGGGCGCAGACCAGTCTCTGTAATCTGCAGAAAAACATCGTTAGTCTGGGTCAGCTAATTGGCAGATACGCATTTGCCGTGAAAATATATTTGAAGACGGAAGTATCCTTCAAGCTCTCTGAGAGCTGTAGGATCGACCAAGCCTGACAGCGATGTTGTTCAACAACTCAACAATCGCCAATGCGACGAAGGCAGTCGGAATCGAGCCGCTGCACGCGTTCCTTGCTGACCTGGTCGTGGTTCTGTACGTGGTCACCCCGAGCATGATAGCAGTCGGAAATATTGTCGTCTTGTACACCATTTTCTATCATCGAGCATTCTACTCCAGGCAGGAGTATGTAGTGTTTGCAGGTTACCTGAATTTCTGCGGTTTTCTTGGCACGAAAACAGCAATTTGTTCATTGTTGCAGGCGTTGCGTTCGCAGATTTGATGGTCGCGTTCGCATACATTCTTGACGCGGTGCACATTGCGTTAATCGATCGAGTTGCAGAGGTTGCTTGCTTCAGCAAATTGTCAAAAGTTGCGAACACGAGAACAACTGCTCACGAGTCAGCAACCGTGTTGTTTAACGTATGGTTTCGTTCTAGTGGGCGCCGACACCGTGGGAGTGCAGCCTCTTGCCGCATGTGATACTCTACTTGTGTTTCTTCATGAATTCGGGCACCATGCAGGCCGGGATGAGCTTTGATCGACTTTTGCTGTCGATTGTACCAACCTGGTACCTGGCACAGGTAACCACCTTGTTTTAGTTGGGCCTGCTCTGATTGTAAAATGTTTGAATGTACAGGGAGCAAAACTTGGCTGGATAATCGTTGGTGTGTTATGTGCGCATAATTTTGCGTTCGCCGCCACTGCATATGTGACAGGGTACTTCTACATGAATTCGGCTCCGATGCAGGGTTAGCCAACGCAGCAAAACCAGAGATTGTCTGATGTGATGAACTAAGAACAAAAGCCTCTTATGAATTCAGGGCTGTATGAAGGCGACACGTGCTACGAAGCAACCACCATTTTGCCGTGGTTGAATTCGTACGCCACTTATATGTTTTTATCCGGGAATGTCGCAAGTGTCGCGATTTTCGGACTGGTGGTTCTGATCAACTATTATCGAACGCGTGCGGTATGAAGAGACGATGCGATGATTGTTGTCACTATGGTAATTTGTTACATCACCGGAAGACATGTTTGCAGCAGGTGAATGTCACTAACAAGAAATCGGAGGCGGCCGAAAAGCTCCAAAAGGCGATGACACGCAAGATGGCGTACAGCACACTCGCCACGTTCATGTTCGTCCTTATACCGATTGCGGTGAGTTCACCGGCTGAAGTCTTTCGCTTGCGCTTGACGCTGCAAACTGGGCTTATGCGAAAGAAACGGTAGTCATCTCTTTTTTGCTTCAGACAATCCATTTCACATTAGACGTCATCGATCCAATATGGGGAATGCTAATCTGGCCCATCAGCCATCTCAATCCCCTACTGAATGTGTGGCTGTTTCTAATTCGCCATCCGCTGATGAAACGCGGGTTCTTGGCCGCTCTGAAGCGACAGAAGTTATCAATGAATCTGAATGAGTGGCACAAAACCACGCAATCGGTCGCGACTAAAACAGTGGCCAGTAATCACTGATTACCCAGGCAGTGTTAGGATCAGTGTTGAAATAGATTTAAATGGCAGGCCTGATGTCGTTTTCAATGGCATAAGTGTTGTATAATCGTGTACTTAGATGTATTTTAGTACATGCTTGGAAAAGGAGGTAGATACAAGTATACCATAATATTGGTCAAACGTCTATGTATGCATATGTATGTATTCATGCGCGTATCATGTATGTAGGTATCGGTCGCACAATGACTAATGGAGAATTTATCCAAAAGTCAAATGATGGACCCTGATTCAGGAACTGCCACGGTCAGCCACTGTTAACCACTCAGTTACTTGTATTTCTCGCGAAACATTTTCCCATGAAAATAACCAGTAAAACAACCACGTTGCTGTCAGCTGGTGGTTGTTCTGCTGGTTTATATTTTCAGATGAAAATGTTTTGTCGGACACACAAGTGGCTTAGTGGTTAAACAGTAGTTGAGCGTGGCCGAGCCTGAATCAGGGTCCATCCTTTGAATTTTGGATAAATTCTCCATTAGTCATTGTGCGACCAATATAAGACTGTTACACTTTTGTGACACAAAGTGATTATGGTGTGAGTCTTTATCTCTCAGCAAATTTATCCCCAAATTCACAAACAGAAGGTTGGTCTTCCCTTTGTCACATACAGTATGTATACCCACATTACACACACATTACCTTCGAATTTCGCAAAATCATGACCAAAAGGGATTAGATCGCAGGTGATTACGTAAACATGCAAGTCAGTGGAAAAGTTCTCTTTAGTGTCCCTCAAAACATACCTTACTGACATGATTTCAGAAATTTGATTCCTGAAGAAACCAATTTTTTGGGGGTCCGGAATAAAAAAAAGTGATTTTTAAAAAAAAATTTAAAAAGTTTTTTTTTAAAAAAAAGTTCGATAATAAAAAAATTTTTTAATCCAACCCTGACTGTTACTATGAAGAGAAACCACTGGCTTTTTAAGCCGGGTTGTTTATGAAGTATGTTGGTATTGGTCGCACAATGACTATATGAGAATTCATCCCCCTATTTTTCTTTCATTGTCAAGGGGGTTTCTGGCGATTTCTTAAAATTAAACCAGGTTTTGACAAGCAGTTATTTTCTCTTTCTTTTCCATTTTCGCCGGGTTTATTTATCGGAAGTGATCCACGTGTGTGTATTGTACATCGATTTCACACACGAAGCATGCAATATGTGGCAACAGCAACCAAAACCCCGAACCATTTTTGGTTGAGTAGAATTCAGGGTGAAACCTTTTCACACGTGCGCTTCTCCTTCTTCTCGCTGATAAAAAAGCGAGGTGCTTGTCAAAACCTGGTTCAGTTTGAAAAAATTGCTAAATATCCCCCTTGACAATGCAGGAAAATTAGGGGGATGTATTCTCATACAGTCATTGTGCGACCAATATCGCATACTATTGAACACTACGTGGATGTGGCATTGGAATTTGGCAACTGACGGATGGTAAACATTCGTCGTATACCGTTCGTGGTTTAGGAAAAAACGTATAATTCTGTTGTGTGTTACGTGAATGTCGCTCGTTGTGGCACGCATAAAAGTGCAGAACACCAATGCGCTGAGCCAAACGACACTTACACTTAACACATCTTTGATTTTTGTCGCGTATAAGATTTAAAGGTATAATATAATGTTATATCGATGATCATTTCTTCGTCTTTTCAGTTGCTTTTTGCTTTGTATTATAATCCTCATTTTTCTATTTTTAAAATTAATTTTTTTAAAAACATTTAAAAAATCCATTTTTCTTAATCAAAATTTTTTTTAATTTTTTTAAATTTTTTTAAATTTTAAATTTCTTTTTTTTTTTTATTTAAACTAGTAAAACCAAATTTCAAATTTAAAAAAAAAAAAATCTGAATATTTTTTCTAAAAAAAGAAACAAAACAAACAAAAAAATTATTTCTTTTACCATAAATTATTATTTAGTAATAATATATTTCTAAAAAGCGTAAAAGTTGTCTGTATTCTTATAGATCATTATAATTTTTGGTTTCGTTTTTTGTTTTTGTTTTTTACCCCACCCAAAAATTTTGTTAAAAATTAAATTTGATGCGCTAGCAACATTTAACACTTAACAAAAAAAAAAAAACCAACAAAAAAAAAAAAACAAAAGTGTTATTTATCATACACATCTTTGATTTTTGTCGCGTATAAGATTTAAAGGTATAATATAATGTTATATCGATGATCATTTCTTCGTCTTTTCAGTTGCTTTTGTAGCATTTAAGGGATACTGTATTATGCCTCTTGTATTGTGCATTTAGACTGCGTGAATTTGCCTCATCAATTTCACTCAAACTTTGCTGTGTTTGTACCATTGTAATACTTTGTCGTACCACTGGCCGTCTTCACTGTTGTAATGTTACGTTTGTGTTGTCATGTTGTCATATCGAAGTATGAAAGAAAACGAGAAAAGCTTGTTTGTCAGCGGGCTAAAATTATCGTGCCAAGGTGCACATTCAAGTACACAACCTCTTGAATGGCCGTCTTGGCTTTTTCTCACGCAACACCAGCGCATATTGCGACAAACTGCATGTTCATGAGCACGAAGGAACCGCATTCTTCAATAGACTACAGTAACCAAATAATTGTCATATTCTTTGTGAAGTAAGTCTATGATGAAAATTGTTCAAGTCGGCAATCAATTTGGCTGAAGAAAAAGTGCAGCGACATTGTTCAACAATTCAACAGTCGCCAATTGATAAAGCGCAATCACGCCCAAATAAATAAATTCACATTTAAATAGTTTGTTGTCCTATTGTTGAGATGCTGGCTTGACTTGCGATTTTCCACAGAACATACGTAGTATGAAGAAATCGACGATTTCAAAAATTACCATCACGCTCGCGCCCAGAAATAAGCCCACTGTGCCGCCGATATCACCTGCAGTTGAAGAATACTTGAAATTGAACATTTTCCTCTTGAGAAAAAACTCTTTCCTTACTCATAAAGCTGTATATGTCGTATGCCAGTTTCTGCGTGAACACCTCTTTGCTCAAGCTCTTGTAGTAGACGTTTAGCGCGACAATGTTTTGCCTGAACACACGAATATACAGTATGTAGGTGGAAATGTCCAAAACATATGTAAAGGCCGACAAGAACTTTTCTTTTTTCAAATTTGGCATTTGTATTACTTCTGTTTGGGATCGAAATGATGTCATACAATAAACACATTGGAAATCTTAGCCTCCTGTCCAACTACGGATGTTCACAACATGCAAGCATTGTATACAGTTGCTGAGCAACTAGGGCTCCACCAGATAGACCCGAAACCCGAAACACGAAATATAAACTTTTTCTATGTCCATGTTTCGGGTTTCGGGTTTTGAAAAAAAACCCGAAATCCGAAACACGAAGCATGATAATCGAAAATGTTTCGACTGACCGTATAAATTGGGCACGTCAGCTACAAGTGGCAAGACCGAAACATTTTCGATTATTATGCTTTGTGTTTCGGGTTTCGGGTTTTTTTTCAAAACCCGAAACATGGACATAGAAAAAAATTATGTTTCGGGTTTCGGGTTTCGGGTCTATCTGGTGGAGCCCTATGTAGCTGGCCGCTCCTCCACAGTTCTGTGCTTGCAAAAAGTATGTGTTGACTCCTGGTAAAATCTTTGATCAAACCCGACGTGCCAGCCACCAAAGTACAAGCGGCACAAATTGTTTAAACTTTAGACAACATGTACATGAAGAAGTTGTTGTCCAGCTTAGTCGTTTCGTGTAGACTCGTCAGGTAATGGTACAAATCACGATATTTGTTGATAAAGTCGTTCGAGCGCTTCACAATCAAGTCTGTGAAAATCCTCCCAAATTCCTTCATTTCTGTGGCACACTTCACCATCTGCAAAAAAACAGTTGCGACATGAAATTCGGTAAGAAGGTGTTAGGTCTTCGAAGATCATGGTTTGGGGGTGGCATCATTCAACTAGTGCCACGTTAAAGTGTTCTGCTCATGATGCCAACAAAACTCTGTCGCACGTCTTATGCGGGCCAATAGCAACGTTTACCTCATTCAACGTTATCAGCGTATCCTCAAAATAATCAGCCACTTTGATGTCGCAGAAAAGGGCAGCCAATTGATCCACAGTCAAGTCTATGTTTCGTTCTGTCAAGCAACACGTCAAGTCAAACGTATGAGTACTATTTCCGGGACCAAACATGCTGTCTTGTGCCGCTGAAATTAGGGCTGAAAGTGCGACTTAAATGCAGTTTTCAGCTCTTTGTCGACCAAACCGTCTTACAATCTTGGTGTTGTAGATCCGTATCAACATGGTAATCCAACATCGTTGTTCCATCTTTTAGTTGCGTGCAAGCCTTTTCGGCTGAAAAGCATAATGCGCATGTACAAACACAAAGCAATCAACGCGTTGTAGAAGCTGAATGCAGTTATTGTACATTTGGCACACAACTTGCTGAACAACAAGGTTTCGCATTCGTCGGTTATGGATTGGGATTCCTGGAATTAAAATAACCAGAAGGACACTGTGATGGTGCAACATGATACAACTCACGGCGTTGGAGCTTTTCTGTTTGACCAAGAACAACAGCTTCTTAAACCACTTGTCATGTAGTGCTTTGCTCAGATGTGCACCGTTGGTAACGTTATTTGAATTAACGCTGTTGTTGTGCGGTTCATCATTTCTTATTTGGAATTTCAGCGCGAAGGCCGGTAACAGCTCGTGCCAAGACTGAATCCGAGGCCAGAAATTGACGGCCGTTCGGAAACGGCCCACCGTTCGCAGAAACTGAAATAACATGGCTGTTTGACGGGAAAAAGATCTCTGACGCACACGCAACAAATTAGAGCAGTCGAGGCAAACCGAAACAAAACCAACGTCATAGACGTTTTCACCAAAAGCCGTCTTCATATCAAATAAATGCTTCCCCAAATCTGTGATGGTATACGCATTGCTAGCTGTCTTGTAAGCAATCAGGTTTTGCGATAGCGTCTTGTAGCTCTCAAAAGACTCCGTCGATTCGTCTTCATAGCTGTTCGTATCAAAAACCGTCACCAAATTCTGAAACTAGCTCCATGGTACCATATTGAACTGAACAAAAGTTTAACTTTCATGACAGACTCAGGGTTGGGCAAAAAACCGTTTTTGTTCAAAAAAATCGCTTTTTTAAAACGTTTTTTTAAAAAAACTTTTTTTTAAATCGCCCAGATGACCAAAATATGCCCCCAAAAAATTGGAAAACGCTCATGTTGTGAAGAAAACGTGGTTAAATGAAGTAATTCTATGTGTTCTGAGGCAAAATAAACGGGTGTCAACCCTTTTCTAGCCAGTTGTTAAGATCCCATATCAGACCCGCATCATGGGACCAACTTTGGCCGGGGTCATCATTGAAAGTCAAACTCCGTATATCGACGTATCCCGACAAAGTAATAATTGGTCGAAATTTTTTTGCAAAAAATGGGGCAAAAAATTGATTTCCCTTGATAATCATGGTACTTACCCTGAAAAATCAGGGAAAATCAAGGAAACTCAGGATTTAAAAAAAAACGAAAAACGACCCAGGCGTTTTTTTGAAAAAACGTCGTTTTTTTAAGAAAAAACGCCGTCGTTTTTTTTGCCCAACCCTGGACAAACTGCACGAAGTACTTGAATATTGACCTCCAGAAGCAGCAGAGCAGTGTAGAATTCACTCTGGAGCTCGTACACGCCCTGCGAAACTTTATCGTTTGATGTCACATCCCAATACGAGCCGTTTCTTATCAACTTCGTGAGAACGTTTGCCTTGTATTCACCGTTCTGCTCAAAGAACATGCGCTGAAAGTACGTAGCTGAGACGTAGGATTCACTGAAAATTGTTATTTTTGATCAACTGGTTGAGCCTTTTCCAGCTTTAGCTGCAAAATCACGTGAAAAAATACCCGGCTGAATAGATAAGCTCATCGACATTCTTAATGCCCATGGATCGAGCGCGCAAGAATTTACGCAACTGCTTCACAGTGTCGGTATCGAATTGTCCGAAGCATTCGAACTGTATTGAGGAAAACGAAGGTTTTGGAGAAAAAAGTCATTACCTATTTTGCTGAAAGTTGTAACCTGATCTTCCAATCTTTTTGCGGATTTCACGAAGCCGTTGTCTCCACCAACCGGCTCCAGACGATTCTCACGGAGAAGCGCAGTTTGCTCTTCGTATTTACCGATCTTGTTCATGAGATCGGCGTTGTAGACGGGATGATGGCGGTACGTCGCCTAAATTTTACCAGCCAGTGTAGCAGTTTGTTTGTAGAAGCTCATTGCAGATTTAGCAATTGGCTCCAGTAGCTCGAAGAAGTCGCTCAAGTCTCATTAAAGGTCGGTTTATACTCTGACTGCCTGGCAGTAGCAGTCAGAAATTTGTGACTGCCCGTTCGGTCAGCTCACGAACGGAGCAAGAATAGTAGACGGCAGGCAGCAGTCAATGGACAGTGCGGAACAGGCAATCGCTACAAGCAATCACTGCCTTGTCGGGCATTTCAGCGTCGTAGTGACTTCTCCGGATTTTGACTTCTATAATACTTCCCGGAAGTCAGAAGTATAAATAGACCTTAAATTTAGCCAAGTCATCTAATCCCGCACTGTGCAGTGCCACACCAAGATCACATTGCGGTCGCATTCCAGCGGTGATATTCACAACGATCAGTAAATGGACAAAATAGCGAAAACAAACTTCTAGAGCGTCTTTATACGCTTGGACCATAGTCTCTCGATTGCTTATGATCGCCGGGTGACTCAACAAATTTTGAATTGGCAAACGCGACATCGACAGCGACGTTCTCATTTCCACTTCCGAACAGTTGGCTCGGCAGTCCGATGCGTTCGGTGGCCGGGAGCTGTACGGGATCACACACTCGAAATGCTGGTCCATCGAGCAGATTTTGAGTTCTTTGAATGCTAAAATGCACAAAAGCGGCTCTTGAATCTGATTGCGTGCCCAATTTTCAAACATGAGCAAATACCACTTGCCCTCGCATTTACTATCCGTGAGGTCGCTGTTGGCTGGGCACACGGTGGGAGCATTGTAAGCGTCACATTTGCACATCTGCCGAATTCTGGACCAACGCCAATCGTTCACACAACGGTCAACCGAATATTCGGCTGAAATACGATGTTTCAACCAAAGAGATTGCTGCCAAATGAAAATTGCGAAAAAACTGTTCGCATATGTTGTACCCAGGGTTGGGCAAAAAAAAACGACGGCGTTTTTTCTTAAAAAAACGACATTTTTTTAAAAAAACGCCTGGGTCGTTTTTCGTTTTTTTTAAATCTTGAATTTCCTTGATTTTCATTGATTTTTCAGGGAAAGTATCCTGATTATCAAGGAAAATCAATTTTTTTGCCCCATTTTTTTCAAAAAATTTTCGACCAATTTTTACGTTGTCGAGATACGTCGATATACGGAGTTTGACTTTCAATGATGACCCCGGCCAAAGTTGGTCCCATGATGCGGGCCTGATATGGGATCTTAACAACTCGCTAGAAAAGGGTTGAAACCCGTTTATTTTGCCTCAGGACACATAGAATTACTTCATTTAACCACGTTTTCTTCCCAACATGAGCGTTTTCCAATTTTTTGGGGGGCATATTTTGGTCATCTCGGCGTTTTAAAAAAAACGTTTTTTTTTCAAAAAATGTCCAACCCTGGTTGTACCATTCGGATCGTAGTAAGTCATGCTCTTGAGCTCATCCACGCACGTGCCGTGGTTGCTTTCCGGCAAGCGTCGACGCTGCAACATTTGGTGGAGTTCGTGTGCCAGTTTACGGAAAGCATATCGCTGATCTGACCTCCACAAAATCTACAGCTAGTTGACTGAGGTAACCAGGCGGCACTTCGATCGAATTAGATGAAACCATTGGCAATTCAGTTTGGTTGTAAATCACGATCTGCATAATTTGTTGATACATTCAAGTTTCGGCATTCATGAAAACACAATCGAACTTTTGCGCCCAGCGTGCTCGATGGTCCCGGCGACAGTTCGTAGGCTTCAATGTTGAGTAGCAAGTACATCCCGGAGAAGCTCCCTGAAATATGATGTTACACCTATGCAGACAAATGGTCTTTTGTACAATATGCCCAGGATGAAAAGCAAAGAAGAGAAAAGAAAGCTTTAATCGATGGAGAGGCGCATGTGCACGTTTAAGAAAAAAACGAAGCATGAGAGTACCCAGGTCGTGAGTATAATTCTGTCCAGTGTTATTGTGCGGGACCTTGGGTTATTTTGTGCTTTCGAGGTAACCTTCTGAATCAACAAAGTAAGGTTGATGGACATCAGTGTTGATCGCGTAACAAACACCGTAATCAGTGTACATCAATTTGAAGTTATCGACCCCGCACTTGGTTCCATTTGGCAGTTTGCATCTGCAAACTGATTTCGGTCATACCTTTTGTTCTGGTGTCATTAGTGTTACCAAGTCTCCACATCTCAAGTCTTTGGGCCAGCCAAGTTGACTCTCAAATGACCTACTCGAGTAGCATTTCGTTCAAGTTGGACATCATTTTCTTGTGGAACACCCTCGAATCCCTGATGTCGATTTCGGTCATGTTCGTGCTTTCGTTGGTCGCCATCACGTCTTCCATCGGCTGGCCGTCTTTTGCGTACGCGTGCGCGATCGGACCGAACGAATGGTTGCGGTGCAGTTCGGTGATCCTGCGAAGAAAACAAAGCTTAGGTGCACTGTTGAGCCGTGTCCTAGGACTACTTGTATATGTCACAAGACTTTAAGGTTTAAGATTTTGTCTGTTTTGCAACCGGAGTTTTTCATGTAAACCCCCGAGACTCTAGTCGATAAAAGGTGGAAAATCGACCTTTTTGTTTCATACATTTTACCCAAATAGAGCCTATTTGGAAATGTTTCCGAATGGAGACCTCGCGGTCGAACCGTAAGCTTTGACATTATACTGGAAAGCATCCCAAACGTAATTGAACGTTATAACAATCGCTTTGCAAAAATGACCTGCCTGTGCCCTCTTTTGTGAAGAACCCCAGTGCCGTTTTGTTCGATTTTTGGAAAACTTCTATCCGCCCAAGAAGAGTCTCCAGGGATCTATTTGGAAACGTTTCCGAATAGAGCCATCGGAAGACTCTATTCGGGATCTGTACATGGAACGCTCCAGTGCACGAAAAGACCACATAACGACAGGGAAACACCGTAAAATGGCAATGACCGAATGAAGGGAAATAGAAACACAATTCTTCAATTTTTCGTGACTTTCTGCCTTACAAAAACTGCGATTGAAACTTGTGAAATGGCTGCTGCCGTACGTATATTGTACAGGGTATCATGCTGGAATTGAAGTGCTTCGGAAATTACACCCAGTGAGTTCACACAGGACCGCTGTGCGCGTTCGCCTGAGCCTATGCCGGTGTTTGTCTTGAACTTGATGAAGTGGACCACACACAAAAGCCCGCCCACCGGCCCACCCCGCTCCCCCCCCCAAAAGTGGACGATTTTGCGGTCAAAAAGACTACATCCAAAAAAAAAAAAAAAAAAACAAAAAAAACCATGTACATTTCTGTGCTCAGACCTGGACGTCGCCATTCGAACCTAGTGCCGCGTGGACGTGATGAGTGTAGATAATTCCCAGGCATTTGAACTAGCTCCATATCTGACCTGTACAAATTGTTATTGCAGAACAGCACGGCCGGAAAGTGCATGCTCGGTGGATAGGTGATGTGCAGACTGGTTGAGATGGGCACGTCGACGAAGTCAATGTATTTGTTCATTCCCTGCCACACCATGAAACCAGCCGCCGCCAGCAGCAGGCACAACCACATGAGTCTGAAATTATGCGAAGATATTGAACCCAAGCACAACATTTGCGCCAACATCAACGTCGCAAGTTTTCAACAGGACACGTCACACCACCCGACTTTTGAATACTTGATCCATCCGTCAAGTGCTTGAATCCGTGCATTTGCGTTTCAGAAAAGAAACGTCCCAATCCTCCTCTGTTTTTTTCATCTGATTGCGTCGTCATTGGTCGATGTGGTTGTGGTGGTTGACGTCTCACGTCATTGTCGATGTAAATGTGGTCATCAGACAGAGGGTCGATCCGACCCATTCTTGGTGTGCCTCCTTATTCGAAGACTATCATGGGTTAGAGAATTATTCCATACCATTTCATTTCGGCTAACCACGGGCTTGTGATAAGCACGAATCTACAATGAGTCACACCTGGGCTGTGTTGAACTTAAACTTGCACGTATGTGGAACGGAAGGTCGTTGATGTGACGCCATTGAAATGCAAATAAAGCAGCAGGGACAATATTATGATCATTGCATGCATGCACATGCAAATGCTGTAACTGTTGAAGGCAAAGGAAACCATCCAGAATATTTGCCGAAGTCATCCAACCAAACCGTGTACTTGAGGTGTCTGTGGAACAAGGTTGGATTAAAAAAAATTATTACCGAGCTTTTTAACGTTTTTTTTTAATTTTTAAGCATTTTTAAGATTTACTGTTTTTATTCCCAACCACAAACAGTTCGTTTCACAATGCGTGAAAAATTTCTCGAAATTTAATTGATAAGTGTATTTGTTGATTACACTTGAGAATATAGGAATAGATGATGCCCATTGTAATCATAATCACTCATAATCAGGTCCATTGTGTGTATACAAACGGGCAGCAGCGAGCTGATATTTTATACGATGAGCCCGATAGCGTGACAATTCGCGTGTGGGGATAGTCTGTCCACCATGTGCAAGTTCTTATACGAAAAGTATGTATAAAGGCGTGTCACGGGAAAGGTAAATAATGGGCACATTTTTAGCACAATTACATGAAAGCAGCTCCGTAACCCGCGGTTAGTGACCTCCGGCGCTTTTAGCACGACAATATTATGCTGGTTAGCGGATTTGACTTGCTGAAACAAACTGAATGCGCAGTTCATGACTTCAGTTCAGTTTGTTTAGGTATTGGTCGCACAATGACTTTATAAGAATTTGTCAATTTTTTTCCTGATTCGTAAAGGGAAAGTGACGGGGCAATGACGTTGCGTTGCGTGATCGCACACAAAGCATGTAGTAAAGAGAATGTTTCAGACCTGCGCAACGTTGTTGATTTGCTAGATTATTTTTAGCTGAAAATGTTTTGTGAGAGCCACAAATAGCACAGTGGTTAAGAGTGACTGAACTTGAAAATCAGGATTGATTTGATGAATATACTTATATGGCCATTGTGCGACCAATAGTTTAGTAGAGCCATAAATTGTACAGCATTGTTAGAAGAACAATCTACAGAAACGAAATACAAACGCCGCAGGTGTTTTTTTAGAACAAAAGCAACAGCATGCACAAAAACATGCATTTTTCACCAAAAAAGGTGAGAAAATTATAAGAAAGTTGTGCAATAATAAAAATGTGAACTTACGTTTCTACTTTTTAAAAATCGAAAGCATGGCGAGCTTTTTTAAAAGAAAATTTTTTTCAGCCCAGCGCCCTGCTTTTGAGCCTAATCAGATCACTGTTCAATTGTTTGGTTCACCGGTTTCCTGGTGGTGTAACCAACCAAACCCGTCCATCACTACATATGTACAGGTTGCTTGCCATGGTTTTTACAATGACATCACATGGGATTTTGGACTTTCCAGCAACATAATTCAATTTTGCTCAAGTAATTTTGTATTTCTTGCTGCAACGATGTAATCAGATCATGCTGGATGTGCTGTACTTTAAAATAGCAATGTGCGTTTGCTTTTTGACAGTGGACGATGTCCCATCAGAGCGAAAAAATTTTTATCAGCAACTTCAACACCTTAGCTGGTAAGAGCGCAATGCAACGGTTACATGGTGGACCTGGGTTTGAGAGAAAGTTGAAGAGAACAACTATTTACTCAAAGAGGATTTTGGAATGTTGGAATGACAAACTGAGTTCACGTGCGTAAGAATAGTGGCAAGCTTTTGAATTACATCTGAAAAAAACAGTATTATGCCCGCAGGTCTGACATTTGGGGATATAACACAGTTTTAGCAAGTTTTTGGTTGACTTCGTTCTTCTCCGGAATTCATGCTCGGTTTCGGCTCCCTTGATTCGAACTCCGAAAAGAACCGGAAAACGAATCAAAAGAGAAAACATAGGGTTTGAGTCACAAAAACTAAAATCAAAACGATCAAAAAGTAAGATCTTAAAAAGCAACGGAAACTCAAAAGCACATCATATAATTGCCGCGACGTGGCAACTCTGAGGTCGGAGTCACTGGTGCCATGGATTATGACCACGAGGAAACGTTTTTCAACCTTTCCGCATGGGTAAATTGGGGGATTATAAATTTGATAATTTATGCTTTTCCTCTGTCTGTGATAAAAATGCGTCACTTTCAGTTGGCAACCCTCGGCCCAGCGACGACCGTTTCTGAAGAAAGTCTTTCATCCGGAGTGTCGATTGCCGAAGCATTATCTCGAATGTTGGTTCACTATCTTTGTGGCTTGTGGGTGGGTTGGGTTGGGTACCGTATTGTCGGAAATAGAACCCGGGGCCGGGGGGTCTATTTTTTCACTGGGGTCATTTTGGGGGGTTCAATTTATGGGGGGGTCAATTATTGGGGGGGTTATATTTTTCATTTGGCCCCCCGACGAAAAAAATCAATGTTAATAATGCCCATAAAAATGGCTTGTTTTCGGTATTTTCTAACTTCAACAGCGGCAATTATGCTTAAAAAGCTGTGTTCTGTTGTGTACGTAAGCTTAAACAACGTTTGACACAACAACACAGCCCTACCATACCACTAATCTGTGGTACGGTGAAGGTTGGGGGTGGGGTTCTATTAATGGGGGGGTCAATTAATGGGGGGGTTCTATTTTTGATTTCGAGCCATTTAGGGGGGTCAATTAATGGGGGGTTCTATTTCCGACAATACGGTACGGCACAAGGTTACTACCGTAAAACCTAAAATACAAGGGGGGCTGTATTTTTTCACTGACCCCTTTTAGGGGGGGCTGTATTTTTGGGGGGCTCTATTTTTGGGGGGGGCTGTATTTTTTCGCTGCCCAAAATCTCAAAAAATGTTCCAAAAAATACCAGTAAAATGGAGTTCTGTCAGGGTGTTAGTGGTCATTATTGAGTGTTTTTAGGTGCAGATCTTCCATAAAAGGCTTTACGTCATCATATACTCAACCACAAACGTTGTACACAAGGTGTCTTACACAAGAACTTGACTTTACGACCCCCCAAGCGGGGAATTCCAAGTTGGGGGGGGCTGTATTTTTGGGGGGGCTCTATTTTTTCACTGACCCCTTTTAGGGGGAGGGAGCTGTATTTTTGGGGGGGCTCTATTTTTGGGGGGGGCTCTATTTTAGGGAATACGGTACCGTGTTGTCGGAAATAGAACCCGGGGGGTCCATTTCTTCACTGGGGTCATTTGGGGGGTCAATAATTGGGGCGGGTTATATTTTTCATTTGGCCCGCCGACGAAAAAAATCACTTTTAGTAATGCCGCTAAAAATGGCCTGTTTAGGGTATTTTCTGCCTTTAACAGCGTTAATTATGCTTAAAAACCCGTATTCTGCTGCATACGCAATCTTAAACAACGTTTGACACAACAACACAGCTTTACCGTACCACTAATCTGTGGTATGGTGAAGGTTGGGGGTGGGGTTCTGTTAATGGGGGGTCAATTAATGGGGGGTTCTATTTTTGATTTCGAGCCATTTGGGTGGGGTTCAATTAATGGGGGTTCTATTTCTGACAATACGGTACAACAAGACAAAAAAGGTTTTTTTCAAAAAGTGTTTGTTTAGAAAAACAAAAATTAAGCACGCACAGGATCAGAGTTCTCAAACGGGCTGGACAAGTCGGCTAAAAGTCCGGCCCGGCCCGGTGGAGAGCTGTAGTACCGTATTGTCGGAAATAGGTAGAACCCCATCAATTACCGTAAAAACCTAAATACAGCCCCCCCGGAATAGGGTTAGAGAGATGTCGGGTGTCGGGTGTCGGCTGTCGGGTGTCGGGTGCCAAAAAAGTGTAGGTGTCGGGTGTCGGGTGCCTCCAGGTGTCGGGTGTCGGGTTTTTTGGGACCCGACACCCGACAGCCGACACCCGACACTTACGGTTCAAAACATCAGTTTTGCCGAGAAAAGAATTTTGAGAAAAAATTTTCTTCGAACCAAATGTTTCAGAAGACGCAGAATGTGACATTTTGGTGTTTATTTCGTGTGAAAATACTTGAATTCAGTCACTTGATCCAAAAAATCGCACTAATAATGCGAAGGAGCAAACATTTGCCTGTTTTTGGTCCAAAAACAGGTGTCGGGTGTCGGGTTTTTTCCAAAAACTAGATGTCGGGTGTCGGGTTTTTTTGGAACTGTCGGGTGTCGGGTGTCGGCTTTTTTTCTCAAATGTCGGGTGTCGGGTGTCGGGTATTTCCAGATGTCGGGTGTCGGCTGTCGGGTGTCGGGTACCCCCCGACCTCTAACCCTACCCCGGAATAGAGCCCCCCCGTAATACAGCCCTCCCCCAAAAGGGGGTCAGTGAATTAATAGAGCCCCCCCCCCGGAATAGAGCCCCCCCCTAAGTAACATCCCCTATACTGTAGTGAATTAAGGCTTGATAGTGGTGTACAGGTACATTTATGCACGTTTGTTGTTCGTTCAGAGCACATAATACGCCTCCTATTGACGAATAGACACGAATAAATGCGATTACAAGCGAAAAAACATCCTTTCAAACCCCTTTTTAGGGGTTTTTGGGGGTATTTCTGGGAAAAATTTTTCAGGTTCGGGTCAGTGAATTAATAGAGGCCCCCCGGAATAGAGCCCCCCCCCGTAATAGAGCCCCCAAAATGGGGTCAGTGAGTTAATAGAGGCCCCCTTCTATTTAGGTTTTTACGGTACCCCACCCAAATGGCTCGAAATCAAAAATAGAACCCCCCATTAATTGACCCCCCGTTTCGTACACAACAGAAACAGCTTTTTAAGCATAAATGTCGCTGTTAAAGTTAGAAAATACCGAAAACAAGTCATTTTTAGGGGCATTATTAACAATTATTTTTTTCGTTGGGGGCCAAATGAAAAATATAAGCCCCCAATACTTGACCCCCATAAATTGAACCCCCCAAAATGACCCCAGTGAAAAAAACCCTCTGCGGGTTCTATTTCCGACAATACGGTAAGTCGGCCCGTTCCTGCCCGTTTTGGCTTTTGAGGCCGGCCGCGGCCGATTTGAAATCCAAAATACCGGATCGGCACCGCCCGATTTTGACGACAAATGTAAAAATGGTCCAAAAATGCCAAAATTCGCAAAAATTTTCTTATGCAAGCATTTTTTTGTTTTTGTGATTCGGTTTCTGTGGAGGAGGACTCAGTCAAAGTAAACTGTCCAAAATTTTTCGCATTTTTTGCTGTTTTCAGCTTTTTCACTTTTCGAAACCTCATAACAGGGCCGACCGGGTATTGCCGGGCCTACCACCCTAGCGGGCTGGGCGACCGGGCCTGGCCGAGTTGCCTCTGCTCCTCTGACCAATCGGAAAAACCGTTTTTTTCCTGGTAAAAACTGCAAAAACTTTTTTCAGAGCCCGATAAATTTCCAAAATTAATTACAGAAAAGTTACCGGTAATTTAATTCCCCCGAAAAATGTGTTTTTTGGTCTAAAATGGCGAAAAATAGTTTCTCGAGGGTTCGAAACCTTGTTACAAAATCGCTTAAAGATGGGGTTAAAACAGATGAAAACACGGGTTTCACTGGCCCAAAATACACGCGCGGCACTTGCTAAGCCATAAACAGAGCCAAAATTGCCTAAAAGTAGGCCTTTCGCCGATCGGAATTCCTTTAGTTCTTACAATTTATACGAAAAATCGGTCAAAAATTTGAGTTACTGACCCGCCAGGCACCATGGGGTGGGTTTGAGAGGCAGTGCTGTGGAGGGGGTGGGGGATCCCCCGCCAAAGGTACAGTATCTCCCCTCTCCGGTACGGTATGTGGCCCCCCGCGCGCTGAGGTACAGTATCTACTCCAATTTTTCCAAAATTTCACCCCAAAAGTACCCTTTTTGTCCAAAATGGCCAAAAATCGGTCAAAATCTTCCGAAAGTGCAAAAATTTGCGCGCTCCGCGTGATTTATGCACATTTTAACCCATAAACATTGATTTCTCGCGAAAGTAGTATGGTACAGTAACTCCCCCTGACAGTTCTTTCGCCCCCACCCCCACCCCAAATCGGATTCCCCCAAAATTCTGGGTGCAGTACCCCGGTATCTCCTGGTGTTTTTGCCGCCAGGTGCAGTATCCCCCCTCAGAAGTAATCACGGCAGAGGGGAAGCAAGGTCACCACCGGAGACGTTCTTTCTTAATTTAAGACTGAAATAAAAACTACCTCATTCCAGCGATCGCAACTACTTCACGTCTGAATGGCTGTCCGGCATTCACGACGTTCAGGAAAGCGATCCGTGGCAACTGAAGGCCACGAATCTGCGCAGAATCCACAAACAAATATCCTCCTACATCAACGATGTGCTGGAAATGTCGTTTCTGCTCGAAGATCCAGTCAACATCAATGATATCGGTTAGGGTTTTTGATTGGCGTTGACAAACTATTGTGATCAGTTTATGCTGCTAAGGAGACTGGAGGGAAGACTCATAAGCAGACTCATGGATCTGATGGTAAAGCAGATTACACGGAATCCCCGTAATGAGCCTTTCCAACAGAGCTGTTTCGCAGGAGGACTTATAATTATGCACGTTGTATATATTCTCCGCGTGTATTCAACCTAAGCCCAAGCCTTGGTTCAGAACCAAGTTCCAGCTGGATTCCGTTCAATCCGTTTTATTTTCAAATCCATAATGAGTCTTCCCCCCAGCACGCAAGAATCCGTTTTGTTTATAATGAGTTTTAGGGCTCCACCAGATAGACCCGAAACCCGAAACATAAATTTTTTCTATGTCCATGTTTCGGGTTTCGGGTTTTGAAAAAAAAACCCGAAACACGAAGCATGATAATCGCAAATGTTTCGACTGACTGTATAAATTGTTCACGTCAGCTACAAGTGGCAAGACCAAAACATTTTCGATTATCATGCTTTGTGTATCGGGTTTTTTTTCAAAACCCGAAACATGGACATAGAAAAAATTTATGGGTCTATCTGGTGGAGCCCTTACCTTCCCTTAAATTTTTTTCATCTATAAAGCTTCTCAAGCAAAATTTGTAACAAAAGTTTTTGCAGATCAGACGCAGAAACGTATTTTTCAGCGCAAAACGTCAGCAAACTGGAGCTGTGCAAGCTGCTCACGCTGCTGGTGAACATCGCCGTCAACTGTCCGCGCAGTCAGGACTTCATTCAAAACATGATGGTGTTGGACGAATCCGTTCAACGTTCGGTCATGCAGGCCATCAAGAAAGCGGTGTGTTTTCTTTTCTTTTTTATTTTTGGTGACGAATTTAATTGAAGAGAAAGCCATGTGTTCAGCAGGATGTCGATCATGGTCACAGCAGTGGTGCGAGCAGCTCGACTGAACAGCACGCGGTCAGCTAGCGGCTTTAATTTTTTTTTGCTCGATTTTTTGTGAATCGCAAAAGATTGAAAACACTTTTTTGACGTTTTAGAATGCGCCAGCACCATCATCACGTGAGCTCATCAAAATGAAGGCGGAATGCGAAGAGCTGCACAAACGTTGCTTTGCACTTGATAATCAGGTTCTGCCTTTGTTTTTAATTTTTCAACTGAAGGAAAAGCGTTTTGCTTCAAAGTCCATTCTGCTTACAGATCGCACTGCTGCAAGAAGAAAAACAAATGCTGTCCATGGAAAACAAGTCGCTTCTCACTCGCATCAGCACAAACTCGTCGCAAAAGGTCATTCATTGCATAAATGCATTCTTGCCGCGTCATTGGGTTTTTTCTTCAACACTAGAAAAACGAACGGTGAAATATTTTGCGCATATTTTTTGAAAAGAAACACGCAATTTTATCCTCAAAGGGCACCGATGATGAGGCCGGTTCATCATCACGTGACAGTCCGAATATGCGAAGGGTGAATGATCTGTCGTCAAAGCTTGAACGCTGCCAGAATGAACTATACAAAGCCGAAAGTGGTGCGTTCGTTTGTGTGGAAACGTCGATGACGTAAAAGTAACACTGCGCCAACACGAGCCCGATTTCGGAGGTGGCAGATTAGTGACACATTCATGCGTGGCTGCTGATTTGGAAAATCTTGCACATTGCAGAAGACAACGTGGTGCATGAGGCTTATCACTTTCTATTCGTTTTGTAAGCACACCACCTCCGAAATCGCGCTCGTGTAGTTTGCCTTATACCGCTGGCTGGTGCCGTTCTGACCAGCAGATTTTCCGATTTTACGTGCTAATGGCAGCAGGTAAAAAATGAAACCATAAGCCCTCCACTGCACCACATCGCACGTACTGAGATGACAATCAGTTTCTGGGTGCAAATAAAATTATTAAGGTGCCATAATGCATTAGGTCACAGCCAAAAAAAACATAATTAAGCTCGATTCCAGCCAGGGTTTTTTGCCACTAATATTGGCTCATTGTGCCACTAAAATTTTTGAATGGGCCACTAGATTTTTCGGCAAATGAGCTACAAATGGGCCCATTTTGGAAAAAAAACCCTGATTCCAGCCAACGAAGACCTCCATCTCAAGCTCGAAACTGCCGTCCGTCATCGCGATGAGTTGAACAGAAAGGTTCGGGGTTTTTTGTTTGTTCTTGCAAAAGTTCTGTTTTTTTCTTCAATTTGTTCGTGCAGGGTGTTGCACATCAGCTTGATTTCGCGTCATTTTACCCGTGGTAGGGCTGCCTGTTTTTTTTGAGAACGCCTTTTTTCCCTTAGGCCGCTCTCTGACAAAAGCAAAAAGTTCAACACAACAGCAACTCCTTAACCACGGGCCTAAACCACAGTGATGCTCAAACAAAATGTTTCAGAGGCTGTTTGGAGTGCGCTGTGGATGATGACTACGCTGAAAAACTTTTTGCTTTTTGCTTTTGTCAGAGAGCGGCCTAACGCCAAGAAAAGGAATTATTTAGCTTCAAAAATGGTTCACTAATAACATAAAAGCCAGGGAAGGAATGAGCAAAACAATCAGACATGAAAAGTAAAATGATGAACATTAAATAATAATCAACAATTTGTTTGCGACAACACGTATTATTATTCAGATGGAGTGCCTGCAAACAGTTGAGGATGACTATCGCAAACTCAAAGACGAATGTGACGAGCTAAGGTCGCGCACGGCTGATTCGAAAAAGTTGGAGGCGACCGTGGAAGCGTACAGACGGAAAATTGGTAAGTGTTTTGTTTGTGTTCCGCTGATAAAGTTCGATTGTGCTATTTTTTGTGTATTTTATGTGTATCTGTCTGCACTATCAAGAACTGGCTTTGTCATAGCATAAGATTTACATATTTGAAGTTAAAAAAATATTAATTTATTTTACTAAAAACGCAAGTGTTGATAAGCAAAGGCATTATTTTTTTAAAAAATATTGATTTCTTCAGAGGAGCAATCCGATCTGAAGGCTCAAGTGAAGATTCTCGAAGACAAGAATGACAACTACATGCGAAGTGTGATTGAGTTGGAAGAGGTGCGTGCTTCTGTATGTTGTTTCTCTTCCAATAATTATTTGTGTGTTTTTCTCTTCAAAATTATCGTGCTTCTCAGGAGCAACGCAAAACGGCCAATCTGCGGACGCAACTGGAGGCCTACAAACGTCAGGTAAGCGTCGAAAACGATTTAAAAAAAGCACATAATCGAAAGTTTCGTCCCGGATTCCAAATTTTTGCATGGTTTAAATTTTAAAAAAACTAATTTTTAAACCCGCTACTTCAGGTCACTGAGATGGACGCTAAATTATCGGCTGAAGTGCGTCGCGCCGACAAGGCCGCTTTTGACGCCCAGTCAGCGATTGATAAATTGGAGATTGCCAATGAGGTACGATTTGGTACGCTGCAAACTCGGGCAGTTTGCCGGGAAAAAAACGTGCGCAACACGCGCTTTTCGTTCAGGAACGTGCGCGCGTGTCTTCGGAGCGCGACTATTACAAGGAGTACTCGGAAGAACTGAAAGCGGCAAAGGACGAAATGATCATCGGCAAGTTTCGTTGGCGTAAATCATAGTTTTTTAGACACTTTTTAGGTGCAATTTGCACCTAAAAAATCAGAATTGCACCTAAAAATTTAGGGTTAGGTGCAAGGTTGCACCTAAAATTTTGGGCCCTTATTTGCTTAGTTTAGCATTTATACAGCATCTTTTAAGGTTGGAAAGCTTAGAAACAAAAAATGCGCTGCGCGGCTTTTCATTCCTTCCAATAAATTCCATCGAAGCATTTGGTCGACATCGACAAAAAATATTGATCTGATTGATTGATTTCGTACACAGTTAGTACCTGGTGTGCTAGTGATAAGATTCAAAACAAATACATGCTGTGCTAGGATCAGTGTAGTTCCTGGTCCTGCGAGGCGGTTAGTGAACCTGCCCACTTTGTCGGTGCGGCGGTTAGTGTACCTCCCTGTGGGGGGAAGAAGGGGGGAAGACCAGAATTCAGGAAAACGTCCTTCTTTGAGGTCAATAATTTGACATATTTTTGCTCTTTTTTGGAAAAAATTCTCCATAAATAGGGTGTTTTGGCGACTTTTGACAACATTGACCTGAAAATTACCCACTTTAGGCCTAAAAATGCCCATCTTGGGCTAAAAATGCCTTATTTTAGGCAAAAATTGCGGCGGTTAGTGCACCTGGTGCGGCGGTTAGTGTACTAGTGTACCTTGGTCGCGGCGGTTAGTGTACCTTAGGAGGGGACCCCCTCCCCCCAGAAACTACACTGACTAGAACTAGAGCAGAGCATGACAACAGTATTAGATACCCACACAAAGTAAATGAACAGCGAAAGTAATTGATTCGTACGTGACCCCCAAATGTGGATATGGTGACATGAAAATTTTACTGTTTCGTTTCCTTCTCAATCGGTTCTCAATAATGAAACTAGTACAAAACGTGCTACAAAATGTTGAACTTTCCCTGAAAAGTTTGCTTTTGCTAAAGGAAAAGGCATTCATTGCTTTACAACTTTATTGAACTTCTAAAAGCACGCAAATAGCATTGAACACACAACCTGGCAAAAAAGCCTAAAATTGGCGTTTTTTGTCCAAAATAGGGGTTGCACCTACTTTGGCCAGCTTGCACCTAAAAATTGGGGGGTTGCACCTAAGTTGCACCTAGTGAATTTTGAAAAAAAAACCCTGGCGTAAATACATTTATGCTCTGACAAAACTTTTTAGAGAAGCTTTTCAAACGTCTGATCCGTAAAGCGCACGCAACTGGCGCAGTGTTTCGTGGCAGTTCTCAATTCACTTCGTCAGACTTTTGTGTTGAGCGGCTGGCCGTCATGTGACCGCGGCAGCTAATGCACGCATAATGCGCTTTGCCGATCAGGCAGCGCGTTTGAAAAGTTTTTCCCGCGAATATTGTTTGAGTACGATATAAGCTCTATCGATGCGCATAGACTAGGCATGGCAGCAGTGAGGTAAATCGGCTGTGAAGGGCGCGATGCCTAATGGGGCGACAACGGTGCTCCAAATCCAAACATGCGTCTTATCGATCATGTCTCAAACCTGTCTTGTCATCTTTGTTCCTCTGAAAGGGATCAAAACTGGACTATTTTCAGATTCGATGCCCGTATCCCCGCGTGGTGATTCGATAATGTCGAACATGAATGTTGCATCGCCTGATTTACGGTTTGCTGATATTTTTTGATTTTGGTTTTCTGACGGCTGCCGAAACAAACGGTTCAATTCAAACTGCCTGAAAAATGTTCCGCGGGCTTCATAAGGCGAGTCGAAGGATCGATAAGAGTTCACTTCATCCTGTTTCAACTCACTTGTGCTCAAAATTTGTCAAAAATGAATGATCAACATCAATAATGGCTCTGAACAATACGAACAAGTCGGCTATTTTTTGCAACATGCTGAAAGTTGAGTAACCGTCGACGCAGTAAAGCACGGAAGGGGACTGCATGCTTCCACTGTGTGTACCCCTTCCGGTCTGGCAGGCTAAGCTGGTGTTTGGCATGTTCTCCTGCATGGATTTGTTAACCAAATTTACCAGCTTTTTAGCTACTAAATTCTTTGAAAAGCTAGTAAATTTTCAAATTTAGTAGCCTAAAAGCTACTAAATTTTGTTATTTGGCCAAAAAAGCTAGTAAATTGGCTTTTCAGTGGCAAAAAATGTACTAAATTTTTTATTTTACTAGCTTCTTCTTACTAGCCCATTTTGAAAAAGTAAACCCTGCTCTTCTGGGTGGGCGAGCAAGATCCCGGGCGCAGGCCAATCAGCCTTCCGCCCCTGACATGGGATTTGTTCTGTTTTTATTCTCCCCAATGACCCATAAACGATGCAAGTAAATTAGTGATGAAAGCACAGTTACAAGACTGGGTGGAACAATTACGGAAATAAAAATTAGTTACCACACTGGTTATAACAAAACCACAGCAAACAAAAACTACATGAAGCGCCAAGAAGAGAGAAAGATCACGGACATCAGGACAGATCACAGGACAAGTTAACGGAATTCAAATTTTATCTGAACGCTTACACAATGACCTTTACAGAAGCTGCGGAAACTCTAAAAGAATAAACAATATGGAATGAAAATTACGCATTAGTCCTCGTCTACGTCAAACGGCAATGCCGGGCTCGGAGGGCATATTGGCATCAGTTCATATTGTCAACAGTCCAGAATAGGTGGTGGGTTGTTGATGGTCCGTCACACGTAATTGCCATAATGGATGCTAGAGCTTCCAACAACAATGCGTTGTTCAAAGAATAAAAACGAAAAAGAATTTTTCAAATTACACTGACGACGCCCTGGTTTCAAATTTGCAAAACAATCACAAAGGGATACAAAAAAAAAGAACACAAACAACCACACCACACCTAACCACCCTCCAAAACACAAAAAAAACAACCCCCCCCAAACCCACCCCCCCCCCAAGACCTACTATTGAACCCAAACGTGACTTGCAGTGATCGTCTCAAGCGTCTCGAAACCGAAAACGAGATGTTGCGCGCTTCGACGTCTCAAGTGGCGCAGGTGGAAATGCTGCGTGATCAATTGGATGTAGCCAATGCGCGCAAACAGGAATTGGAAACGGAACTGAGGTGTGAATTTGTGCGTTTTTTTGACGTTATTGATTTTCGAATATGACTACCCGGCAACAAACTGGATGAATTAACAGCTTTTGTATTGAAGATTGGAAACATTTGTTGTTGCGTGCTGTTTATCGGCTCATATTGTAGTGCTCAACTCAATTGGCCAAATCATTTCGTCAACTTTATTTTTTCCGGAAAAAAACGTTTTTCCGATATTTTTTCAGGCCAAAAGTTGGTCGCCGGTTCATATGAGGTACATTTTGGCAAAATGTGGTTAAAAATTGCTTCGTGATGAATAGACATGCTGGGCAAGTCGACCAAAACACATAAAAAGGGTTGCTTACACGATTTGAGAAACTGACCTCACGGCTCTCCAGATTTTTTTGGAAAATTAGGAAAATTTTCCGATATTTTTTCAGTGCCCGAAAAAAATATCGGTTCGTAATGTTGGGCTCGGGAAAAAACGTTTTTTTTTTCAGGAAAAAAGGTTTTTTTCCACCTGCAACTATCCTGTGATGTGATAAACGCTTGAACTCGTGTTGCAGATTGAAAACGCAACATTTCGATGAGCTGAATGCTCGATTGTCTGATGTGGAGTCGGAAAGAGAACAACAGGACGCTGGTTAATCAATTATAGTTTTTTTTGTTTTCAATATTTCCATATTTTTCACTAAATTTCCGTATTTTTTACGAAATTTCCATAATTTTTATCATTTCCCACAGGCGGTGGCCAACGGCTGGCTGATATGCATAAACAGCTGGAGAAGCGAAGCATCGAGATTGAGAAGTTGAAGCAAAAGCTGGCCGACACCGAACGGTTGTTGTTAAGCAAAGGTGTGTGCACGGTTTTTTTATTGTTTGCGTGTGTTTTGTAATTATTTTTTCTGATCGTTTTCGAAAATATATTCTTAGGCGATGATCAAGATGAAATGCAAAAGTTGCTCGACGCGAAGAACGAGGAGCTGAAGGCGCTGGACGCCAAATTCAAACAGTACATGGAACGATCACGCACCGTTAGTGTATTTTTGTGGTCTGAAATTATTTAAACTTTTTGCTTGATTGGTTCATTTTTAACGGGAATTCGTACACAAATTGTTCCTCCCAGGATTGTGCTAGCTCTTGTGGGATCCGGGAAACATTTCTTCGCTTGGCCGGCAGTTATCTAGTTCCGCAATCGTGCTTTTCCCAACAGTTTCTGCTACATGCATTGTAAAGTTGGGGCGCATTCACAATGCAGCGCACTAGCGTGTTAACGCGTTAGCGTGTTGCTGTTTAGCGTGCACGCTTTTGCATTCACAATGGAAAATTGAAAAAAGCGCTCTGGCGTGCGCGCTTGTCAGTGACACGCAAATGCGCTAACACGCTAATCAGAAAAAAGCGATTGCATTCACAATGACCGTTGGTCCGGGTGTAGGCAAATACCGAACTTTTTCATTTCTTTGCGTTGAAAACTGTAACCAATTGCTTTCAAGAGTCACGCAAACTTCTTTTGCCTCCAACGGAACATTTTTCTCAAACGGAAAATCTGGCTGGCCGCGACACGAACAATCCATGCGTGCAATACAGTCTCCTTGTCGTGTCATGCATCACAATTACACCACCAAAGAGGAATCCACAACGCATATAAGCAGATGAACAACGAACTGCGCAACATTTGTTTGCAGCTAATATCACAGCAGCCGAAACCGTTTACCTCAATCGATTGATAGCGAAAAAAGATATGCTTGTAAGCACCAAAACGGAATAAAGATATTCCCAGTGAACGCAGCAGGCATTATTTCCCATGTTTTTAACATTTTCGTGGTCTGATAATGTTTTCAAATTAAATTATAAACTTTAGAACACGCGCATCCAGTGCTAACGCGCAAAAAGAATAGAATCGGTTCTAATCTTGAAGAGCTAATCGTGAATGCAAAAGCGCGTTGCGCATCTGCGCATTAGCGTGCGAGAAAGCTAACGCGCTTGCATTGTGAATGCGACCTTTGACAACGCCCAATTCAGAATTTATACCCTCTGCGTTGCCCTCGCATGTGCTGGAGCAGCGCGTCTACTGTGCTTGTGTGCTAGCCTTGCCATGTGTGTGCTGTGGCACACAATGTGCGCTTTACGGATCAGGCAAAGATACGGGCAGAAACTCTGCTTTAGTTGTTGTGGGACCATACAACACTGTTACAGAACTTGGTGAACAAGCGGAATTATGTAGTTTTGGAGCATTTAGATGAGATATTCAATGCTCGCTGTCACCCAAGCCCAGGCGCAATGTACACCTAAAATTCTCATTTGCAAGTTGGAAAAGTTAGTAAAGTGTAAAACAACGCCAAAAGTCTGCCCGTGCTCAAGCGACAGAAATTTACAGCAAATTTATGGTACTTGAATTATCTCCTTATAATTATTTGCAGATCATCACGCATTTCGACAAATCCACGTCCCACTCGGCGCTGTCTGGTGGTGAAATGTCACGCGTCGAATTCGATAGTTTGAGGCGCGAATTGGCGCAAAAGGAGAAACAATACGATCAATTGGTGGTTAGTTGGGCTTTTCTTGTTTTTTTTCTTGTCATTTTTATATGAATTGAATAGATTAGTTTATTTGTGATTTGAGTTTGCAGGAGGAGGTTGAACGTCACAAGATCATGCACGAACAAGAACAACGTTTGTTGATCACGGGCGTGCACGGCATGGTGAGTGGATGCTGTGATATTTGTGTTTTTGGTTTGGTTTGGCTGACTTGATTTGTGGAAAAGAATCAATCGAGAAACGACAGCAAATCGGCGTTTCCATGACTGCGTCGCCAAATACTAATAGCAGCTGAAAGAATCAAAAGTCAAAATCGATTCTTTCAATTTGTTGCTTTCGATCCTGGGATGTAAAATGTTTCGTGTCCTCTTTTTAACCTGCACGAATTTTGTTCCCACTGATCAGTTCGAAATTCGTCTCGTGAATAAAACGCAAACACATCGTGAATCAACAAATATATAAAACTAAAAAAGTTGTGATCTGTGAAATTAAGCTGAGGTTTTTCGCACAACATCATTCAATCGCCCCTTCCCCCATTATTGCAGGGTCTCCATCTGCATCGTATGGCGTCGAAAGAACGATTGGCACAGGCGCAGGCAGCCGCCAACGGTCCGTCTGCATCTTCCTCCGCCTCGACGTTGACTTTTGTCGATCGCCAACGCATGCTCACATCGAACAAACCCCGCAGCACGCCGATTGGCCAACAACAACAATTGGGTGCTGGCGCATATACGCACAGGTAGGGACTGGTCGGTAGTCTCGAAAGTGCTGTGACTTTTATGATAAATCACAGTCTGCCCTATTGATAATAACCTTCTGTCTGTTGAAATCCCAGATCCGCTTTCTGCCTCTGCATAATGTGATATCTTTTGTGGTGACCGAGGATGTGTGCCTGGCTTGATCGTGTCAATATGAATAGGGT
This sequence comes from Rhynchonema sp. JSB1_4, assembly GCA_030248065.1. Lineage (NCBI taxonomy): Eukaryota > Metazoa > Nematoda > Chromadorea > Monhysterida > Xyalidae > Rhynchonema > Rhynchonema sp. JSB1_4. The sequence continues at coordinate 42,290 of JASAMV010005530.1, forward strand.
GGACTGTAATGTTGTGGTGTGTTTGTGAGAATTCGGTGACTCTTTGTGAATGTGAACTAGGTACATACCTAGCTGGCCTCTTGCTGGTTGAGATGCGACAGAAGCGTCAATCTGTGTAGCACCCACAGCAAGCATTTGTTTACGTTGAGTGTAAACTTGTTGATCATGCTAAAAATGCAGAATATTATTGTGTCTCTTTGCCCTCTCAAATAGTTTAGAAATAAGTACGATTTTGTGTGCAATTCAGGATCTTTGTTTGAGTATATGAAGTACAGTTATATGCAGAATATAATAGGTTACACTTGCTTATGGTTATTCGAAAAAAAACTGTGATATCACCTCTGGGACCAACACGGTAATATAACTGACTGTATTATTTTTTGTTTAGAATAGGTGGTTTGGGCTTAATTTTAAGTATAAATCGACATACTTAATCATAATTATGCTGTACTGTGACTGTGTTGTGTGTCGAATATAAATTGACACTTCAGTGATATACAACTATCAATAAAAAGCGAAAACGCAATTGATCTTCGAGGACGTGCTAGTGTAGTTCCTGTTCTTAGTTTTAGTATTGCATGGTAGTCGCTCAGATTTTCAGTTGAGCTTCTTAATTTCTGGTGTGTTTCTTGTGGAGTCTGTTTTTTTACCTGTTTTCTTTTCCTGTTATGTAACCTTAGCAACACACTTCCTCAGATACTTCATCCTCACACACACACCCTGGCTAACCCCGTGCACCCCGACCCGTGCAACAATCGGCCCCCAAAATTATTTGATTCACACAATTTCGCGGTCAATGGCTCTCGGCGTGAATTTGGTTCAAAGTCGGTGATTTGGGGGCAATCGATGATCGTGATGTTGGAGTCGGTCCGTTTGTCCGCTCCTGGTTTGGGCCGGGGTCATCATAGTACCAACCGGATCCCTCACCATGACCGATACCCGAACCCGTTTTCTTCAAAACAAAATTCTTCGATATTCGTGAGCAACATCATCGATCACCCCTAAATCCCTCATCATCAATTCTCAAGCAATTATATCGACATCCATTGATCGTCCAAAAATTTTGGGCGGCAGTACGAATGATGCACGTGTGTCTGGCACCCCCCCCCCCCCAACCCCGTCTTATCTCTGTCCATTGTCATTGCAGTGCGCTGATCGTACCGTGTCTGTTTGTGTGCGTGTTGTTGTATTTGTGCTCGATCGTGTCGGCAGCGTCCTGGCCACCGCATTGTCCCCAGATGGCGATGTGGTCGTTTGCGAGGGAGTTCACGCGCGTCGATGGACTGCCGCCCGTTTAGATCCGGTGTACAGTCTGCCCTCGATATGGTGAATCGGTTGAGAATCCGTATTTGAAGCACATTCGTGGTCAAGATGTGTAATTGGGAGATACGGCAGAGTGTGGATCAAAAGCCAAACGGTCGTTCATACGAAGGTTCACTATAGAGAAGGAAGACTGTACCTGGGCTGCGGTGGTCTGTGTGATAATGATGGATAAGAAACGGTGCCTTATTGTAGAGCGGTCCACCCAGTGGTATGATGCACACTCAACTAACAAAATGCTCGCGTTTGAATCGGGCCCCTACTTGCTGAGTTAATTTTCACACTTTGTGTGTGTCGGACCGCTCTGTAATTAACCAGGCACTGATTTGGCTACTTGCTAGAGTGACTCACCAACAACAACTTGTGGGCACAAACTTTCTGTGTTGTGTTTCGTGCACCTTGTTTGTGATTATTTCGGGTTGACTGGCCCTTCTGTCTGGTTTGTTTCAACTTTCTCTGTGTCTTGGTTTCTTTTTGTCGTCTCACGTTTTCTTTGGAGAAGCAGGTCACGTATATTTTGAAGAACGGTTTGTTTGATGGCTTATACTACTGTGGTTAACTGGGATCGTCGACTCTCATGTGTAATTTGTCGCGCACATTTATGGCTGCTTGAGTGTTGACCACTTCGGTTGACGACTGTACGATTAGCATGTTTGAGACCCCGTGATTGTTTGCCCGAAAAAAAATCATAAATATTCGAGGTTGGATAACACGTGTTTGATTTTCGTTTATTGCGAACGTGTGCAAATATAAATGCTATATGTATTTCTGGGCGTCATTCTAACAATTCAAGAACACAACAAGTACATCAAATGCTAAATACAATTATCGGGAACATATGCAAACAGTCGGAGAAAAAATCTCGGATAGTGTAACTGAAGAGTATGTATAATAACAAGAAATGTGTATACAGGTTAGATATGTGCGATCTGAAAGTTTCAAACTGAAACATCGCAAAACAACAGGAAGTAGCACAACGCGTTGGCCTAAACAATCATACCTGTACTTTCATGTGCCACTAAATATAAAATGTACAATTTCTTTAACGTAAAATAGTCCACCACATTCAATTATGCTGCAACCCGGATACAACAACAATCCCAGAACACCTCGTTAGTAACTTTGTGTATAGTGAAGTTTCAATGCACAACGGATAAGACAATATAATAAACACAAGAACATATTCACAAAAATATTGATTAATGTAATCTGTCTTATTGCATTGTTTAACATAATAATTACAAGATTTTATCACAATTTTGAAGAATCACGGCAAATGCGTTATCGGACTGATGCAGTGATGACAGTGTTGTTATCAAGAAATATTCACAGATCGAATCAGTATGTATCACACCAAATTTGAGCAGCCAATTACGGTAGTTTCACACTTCTCTGAAAAGAAGAGAGGCGGGAAAATTCAATGGGTGGTTTGCTGTAAACTTGATGGTCAGATTGAACTTGCAAACCGACCACCGAAATATCGCTAAGCTGACTGACGTTTATTGAACACAACTGACAATTCGCTTAAATGGCGAGAGAATTCAATCTAGTGCGCCAGCGTACGTCTGAATATGGTTATATTGGTGAATTCGGTTTATGGTGCGATATTAGTGCGCTATGGCGGCAAAATTATTTTTTATTCGAAAAAACAACAACACTTACGAAGTCTCCAATCCATTATCCATGATCATTTTGAGCAGGGCCGCCTTGTCGGCACTCGATCGTACCGTGCGGTCGGTGGTCGACTCGACACCGTCTTTGGTGGTGATGACGTCATCAGGTGTTGTGGTGATGACGTCATCGGGTAGCGCGTCACTCGATTTCCTTGATGAATCAGGCGTCGGCGGTCTGGTGAGAATGACGGGAATCGACGTGCTTGCCAATGGAGAGTCAGAATTTGGTTCATTTGCATTCGTCCGTCCGGTGTCCTCATGATTGTTTATTTTCTGTCCATCCTCCGTCACTACTCCGGCGGCATTCGGCAGTATCGTCGGGGGCGGAGCCGACGGAAGCGGGGGCGGGACGACCGGCGATGATTGGTTGGAGGTGGTCGCTGATTGGTCGCTGCTCGACGACGGCGCCGAATTGCAGACGGTGATTGGCTGATTGGCGCCGCCGGTGTGGCTCAGTTCGATGTGCAGCGAATGGTCGATCAGTTCGCATGATGATGATGGTGATTCGTGTTGATCGTTGACCGTTACCGTTGAGACGTGGTGGTGGTGGACGATCTGAGAAATGAAGTGCATTTGAGTTCTACATTGTTTGAACAACGCATAGGCAGTATAGTCTCTGTGACATCAATTAGTATCAAACAGCATGACATGATCTGGAAATATACCCCCTGGAAATAATCAGAGCGCGAAATTTCACGTCATCACAAACTATTTTTCATAAATGTTTCTTGATCTGTTCGGTCACTTCATGGGGTTTATTACAGAGTGAATTGTGGCAATCAGCCTTTTGTGACTTCTGAACCGCCACACCAAACGTATGCCCCCGGAAGGACGCGAACCTCCTGCCTCCCGGTCACCAGGCCTGGACAGCCAGTTGTTCTACCGACTGAGCTACGGGAACGCGGTCTGGCTGCGGCTCAAAGTTGCACTTATACCCATGCAACCGTGCAGACACGCACGCTTCCAGTCTACATACACACTCACCGTATTCACACTGGTCGTGTCGGTGTCGTAGGAGGACTGCGACTGCAGCCGTGACTCGGCGGCGGGCGTGCACTCTCTGACGTCATCCAAATGTCCATGAATGTCATCATGTTCATGATCGACACTGTCGTTGGTGGTGTCGAATAGATGCGCCTGACTGCCACTACTCGACACGCCGCTGGTGCTCGATGAGAATGACTCGCTCGACATCGTACTGTTGCTGTTCTTGCGCGTGTCGACGCCTTGACATGCGCTCTTGACCGGATCGCCGTGCGCCGTCTTCGAGCTGATCTTGCGCGACGAGCCGCCGACCGCGTTCGAGATGTTCATGCTGAATGCGGGGGCATTTGTTGATTTGGCTTGGGTTGTTGTTGTTGTTGTTGTTTTGGATACGAATCGGGTGTTGTGACAAATCCAAGGGTTGTGACAAATCCAAGGGTATTGGTCGCACAATGAATTTATAAGAATTGGTCAAATTTTTTCCTTATAATCGTAAAGCGAGAAAGTGACGGGGCAGTGACGTTGCGTTGCGCGATCGCACACAAACCATGCAGTCACCAAAATGATTCAGACCCGCAGCAACGTGGTGCTCTGCTAGATTATTTTCAGATGAAAATGTTTTGTGAGAATCACAAATAGCACAGCGGTTAAGAGTGATTGAACGTGAAAATCTGGATTGATTTCATGAATTCTCATATGATCATTGTGCGACCAATACACGGCACCAGTTGCACCTATGGCCTTGACCGGACTATGTATATATATCCCAGAACAGGTGAGACAAATGAAAAAAATTCCAAATCGTGTAATAATCCATAAACCGGCCTCTATACCTGAATCGTTTCAAAATGCCGGTCGGATATTGCTGTTGTTTCGGTTTCATGTGCTCGATCGAATCGGCCGTAAAGTAGCGTCGTTCGAGTCGACGTGCGTTCGGCGACGATTGCGTGCGAGGCACATGCGCCCCGGTCGCGTTCGGGTCCTGGGGCGGCGGGAATGAGCCGAGATCTGCAAAGCGTGCGTGATGTTTCAGTCCGCCCGGCAAAGTTGGCAGTTTCTTGACCCAGCCTATGATTGTGGGCCTAAGCCCGAAACACCCTGTCCTGCCTGATCATGGATTTGTCCAAAATTCACCAGGCTGCAACGTGCTACCTAGATTTCGGAATTTTAGTCGCAAATTGACCGAATGACAAAATTCCAGCAGCAAAATTCTCCTATAAATCTCAAATTTTTAGGTGCAAATAAAAATTTTTCGGTGCGCTCAAATTTTCAAATTTCCCAGAAATTTTCAACAACAAAACAATCCTGCCTCACCATCGTCTCCCTCCAACAACGCCGCCTCGGTGGTCGGCGAGACGACGTCCTGACTGTCGTGCGGGTCGACGCCATCCACGCTGTATTCCTTCGATTTGGTCTTGGTTCGTTTCAACAACGAGCCGGGACTCGGCAGTTTGTCCCTCAAAGACGGTCGTCGTGTCCGTTGTTGTGGTTTAGACGCCTGCCCGTCCACACGAGGACTCGGCGATGGACTCCGACTGCCGTACGGTGAATGCGCCGTCAGGCTCTCCATCGGAGTCGTGTCTATCGTCGGCGGGATTGGGAAGTCCCTGAAATATGAATGCAATTGGGTCTTTCATATGGACTTCTTGGTTGTCTCGGGATTCGGACATCTTTGGGTGTGAATTCGTCTCTGACCGTTGGCCCGGATCACCAGCTGTCTGGTGTTACTGTCCGAAACAGAAACGCGTTACTGGTCTTGCGCAATACGGGTATTTGATTGGGGCTTTTCAGGTCTAAATTCAGTCTGAATTCAATCCTCATTTCAGGTGTAAAGCATTCTAGTCATTCAGTCAGGTTTGACCATTGACCGTATGAATGACTAAAGGTGGAGTTATACTTGTCCATTTTGGGCTTGTAGAGAATGAGGACAATTTTTTGTTTGAATCATATTTTGTGATAGCGTTGCATCACTGATTTCGACCAGCATGAAAGTTGTTCATTTATGGCCAAACTACTGCTTTATGGCCAAACGATTGCCACATCTCAGTCAGATTCGTATAAGCAATGGGTGAGTTTATTATTCAGATTCGTATATGTACATACCTCATGATATCGCCGCTGCTGCGCAGTGACGGTGACAGCGCTCGTTCATTCCTGGTCTCTTCGATCTCGTTGCCCGTGAAACAAATGGCCGAGTGCGATTCGGACAGTTGCTTGCTCTTCGCATTGAGTTCCTGAAGTTGTAATCATTTCAAATCAGGTGTATATAAGCCAGATCATATGGATCAGAACAGTAAGAAGGAGATAATATTTGCATACACCCATGGTTTTGCGGACGTGGTTTCTGGTCTGCTGAATTGAATCGTTTTGTCGAAAAGGTTCAGTTCAATCTCAAGAAGAAGGTCCTGATGTTTTGCTGTGTATAAATCCACCTGCTTCTCCATATCATCGTCGATTGTGCCCATCAACGACATATCAATGATCTCTTGCGATCTCGGTCGCAACGACAGTTTCGACTTTTTTGAATGACGCTCTTGAATCGTCTCGGCCTCTGCAGATAAGGGCAATCATAGCTTTATGTTGCTTTATGTTGTCGCTCTTTCAAAGGCAAAGAAGAATTCCAAGGTACTGTACATACATAGTCTTCATACATACCTTGCTGCGTCTCTCCTTCAGTCAGCGCATGTTCACTATTCGCCTTCTTCACGGTTGCACTGTCCATGCTGTTGCATTTGCGATGATTGATCAAATCGACATCATTCGATTCGTCTAAATGCAAGAAAATTGTTTGAAAAAAATCTGCCGCCAACTAAAGGGAGAACAACAAGATCACCACAAATGACAAAAATATTGTTTACAAAAAGCAATCAAATCGTAAAAACAACGAAATCACTAACGATCAATGATCAACAGATCGTCTTTGGCCAGGCTCATCTGTTGCCGCGATTCGAGCACCGAGCCGATCGACAATCGACGAGGGTTGTCCTTGGCCACCGTCAGGAAACCGTTCGTGCCTGCAAGATTGCGTGTCGAATCAGTCAATGTATATTTGTCAAAAAAAGGTCGAAACTCTCGATAATTTCGAGAATACCAACCATTACCGGCGCCAGTTGATTGGTCGAGTTGCTCAGATTGTCGCCGTGGCTGCGCGACCACCGATGTCGGCGGTGCCATTGGTGTGGACGGGACACTGCCATTCACGGATACTGAACCGTTGATCGGCAGCGAATCGGGCGATTCAGCGAGACGACGATACTCTTGCTGAATGGTTTGAAAGAACGGTTTTGATTTGATTTTAGTGTCTTTTCTTTGTAAAAAGAAGGTTCACGAATGTCTACCTATATCCGTACCTTGGCCATGTGAAAGAGTTCGAGCCATTTGAGTGCCTCCTCGGGCGTGCTCGTTTGGAACACGTACGCCGCCGCGGGCATGTCGAACTCGTTCTTGTACAGGAACGAGAAACCGACTGAAAAATCTCAATTATCGCAATGGTCAACGTGTGATGTTTCAAAATCCTAAAATCATGACACAAGTTGTCAGAACGAACCAGATTCGGCCAGGTCGCGTACGCTGACTTTCTCGATAAAATATGGCGGTCGAATCACTTTCATGCGTGGCCGATCGCCTTTGCGGCCGATTGGCTTGCACACCAGGAACATGTCGGTGAACAAATAGCATGTGGTCTCGATCTGCAAACATAGCGGCTTATACTTATGTGGTCAACGCACAGCGTCAACCTGGGTCGTCAACGCAACCCAGCCTAAAGCGGGAGTTATACTTGTCCATTTCGGGACAATGAGGACAAATATTCGTTTGAGTCAAGTTTTGTGATAGAGTTGAAGCACTAATTTCGACCGTGAAAGTTGTTACCGTGCACCAAATGAACAACCTTTACGCCGGTCGAAATTAGAGATTCAACTCTATCAGAAACTATGATTCGCAAACAAGGTTTTATCCTCATTGTCTACAAGCTCCAAATGGACAAGTAGAACTCCACCTAAATGTCACATAATATGTTTTCCTCGCGCTCTTCTTTGGATTACGTTTTACCTGTCAGCCTTGAAGACAAAACAATGACCCCAAGCAGGCGCTTGGCGTGAAACAGGTTCCTAGAAAGCCAATAATCTTCGGCGCCCGACCAACTTTTGAATATCCATCCCTGAGTTTCAAGTCGCCACGCAGCCACAGCCGTCGATGTATATCCCGTCGACAATAGGGCATCGGTGCCGTCAAACTGAGTCGATAAGATTTCAGCTCTCTGTCTAGTTCGTCATTGGCCGATTCGACCGCGTCGTATCCATCGATACTCAGTTCGACCCGTCTCAAAGTGTCCACTTGTTGTTTATGGAACAACTCGTAGTTCAGGCGACCGGCAGCGTCCTCGGCTTTTTCGATCTGCAAGTTGTATCGTACGGTCTCGGTTGGAACTGGTGATGTTTCAATCTGGAACATTAACCATGAACTGTAGACTGCGTTTGGCGTCCTTTTCCACCGTGTTCTTCTGGACGGCTTTGAGCAACAAATGGTACTTGGTCAAGCGTTGCATCGGGCTCGCTAGCAGGTCCTCGAGTTTCAATCGGCGACACGCTTGCAGCGATTGGACCCACTGAATAAGGGCAAGATCATCGGACCAGTTTCTACTTTTTTTTATCAACAATCGCACAAAAGCGCAGACGAGTCAGTCCCGGGGCACAGGTTCAGGCCCGGCTGGAGCCTAAGCCTACAAATGGGTCAAAGATGAATGCTGGGCCTGAATCGGTCGGGCCTGAACTTCCGGGCCTGAAAAGTCGCTGAATAGTGTCGAAACACACGTACGGCGACGAATTCGCGGAACAGCTCGCTCTCCTTCTGCTTCTTCTGCACGTAGAAGTGCATCGGCACGTACTCCAGATTGAACTGAATGTACGTCTGGCACCAGTGGTCGATCGTCGTGAAGCCGGGCGCCAATAGGGCGGGATCCAGAGGTGACCCGTCGTGACGAGCCGAATCCAACAGCGGTTCGATGGCTAGACGCCAGAATTGCACGTTTGTCCGGTAGACATCGGCGATATTGTGGAACACGAGCTTGGCGTCGATGTCCTGTGAAGGTGTTGGGTGATCGGTGATGTTTCATTATGTTCAAATTTCGTGCGAAAACTGTGCGCACACAAACCTTCAGAAATGACTCGGATTGTAGATTGAGCAGATAGTGATGAATATCGGACAGTTCGGACAGCAGTTGGATGTAGCTTTGTTCCGTCTTGACCAGCTCCCAGATCGACTCCTGCTGGGCTGTCTGTTTCTTGCTCAGTTGCTGCAGAATGTTGAAACATTATGTTTGCTGAAACATCATCATCATCATCGACCATTAAACGAAAAGTGCACTATTCACTCACAGCATAATGCGTAACGATGGCACTCCAGTGTTCCTCGACCTCCATATTGGGCATGTTACCTTGCAGTTCGGCATTCGCTGCGCTGACAATTCCCTGATCGCGATAGGATTGCAATCGCAACAGCATGTCATCGGACTTGTCCTGAGCCAAGAAAAAATTGTTTGTTTGTTAGTTGTATTTATTTATTCTGCTGGCATCTCGGTTAGGTTAACCATAAGATGTGGTTATGATCACAAGTAGGGATCACGACCCGAATCGCGCACACACGTCTCTTTCAATTCATTCATTCATTTTATTTTTGCAGTGAGCATGGCAGTTACAAGCCAAAAGGGATCAATCGTAATACCGTAATTATACGAGCCAAAAGGGATATCTCGTAGTACCGTGAAGCCAGAAAGAATAGTAACACCGTCTCAGTGACGTCACGCCCGTAAACGGCAACCAATTGACCACACCAACCTTTCCAAAACTGAACATGCCCATTCGTGCGGTGGACGTGCCGCGGGCGCGCGATCGAATCGTTCCAGCGCCGTCGTTGACGGATACGGTAGTGACAGCCTGGTCATGGTCTGCGTCCGCGCTGCCTTCCGGACAGTGACCATTCGTTACGGATGTGTTCACCGAAGCGGCACTCGTTTGCGACAGATTGCCGGACGAGCCATTATTGGTCGTCGCGGCTTGCGTAGCTGCGTGCTGTTGCGCACGATTGCGTCGCGTGATCTGCAATTTGACAGTAGTTATTGTAAAGTCTTGTCCTACAATTGGGGACCGGTCAAATCCACACCAGAGGTTTACTTTCAGGCGTTAGGCTTCGGCTTAGGCTTAAGCCTGCATTTATTGTTAGGCTTAGGGTTAGGCTTACACACCAACTGTGTTGATAGGAGTGAGGGCAGCCTAAGCTGAGCCTATAACCCTGAAAGTGAACTCTCTGGTCGGGCCCCAATTGTAGGAGAATAATTGTAAAGTGCTTGACGTTTGAGAGATACCGTAAAAGAACGGTGGATTTTGATATTCTGTCAGTAACGTCACATTATGGCATAGAAGCGTGTTTGAATTCTACGTGTATGTACAGTATTTCACTGTTCGGCTGTGTTGTTGTTCGTGTCTTGTGCCTGCTGATGTTCCATGTGTGTGTACCTTAGTGCCATCGATACTGGTCATACTTTGCAACGGCGGTCGACATAGTGACTTGCTCTTCATCAACATATTCGGCGTGTTCGGGGAGGAGAATTTGCGGGCGAGCGGAAAGCCGAAATCGAACAGCAACGGGCTGCCGGTGGCTGACGGCGACGGAGGGCCACTTTCGGCGGCCAGCAAGCCCGCGAACGGTTGGGTGACCATCAGCAGCGGGCTGTCCCTTTTCCTCGGCGATTCGGAGCCGTCAAACTGTTCGCCGCCCAGTCTCAGATCGATCGAATGCTGTTGACAGCTGGTTTTACGGCGCATCGACGAACAAATCCGACGGATGGCGCTGTTGGTCGTGCTGCCCGGTTGACTGTGGCCGGAGTCGGTGCGTGGTCGATGCTGATCGGACGAGAACTGTTGCAAATCGCTCCAATCGGCGTAATCGCACGACACGTACATGTTCATGATTGGTCGCTGATGTTTCACTGTTGCAATAAGGCTGATGCTAAATATAGTGTATTACAGTAGATGTGGTCTTTTTCTGATCGTTGTTGGTGACACACTGCAATATGTGGGCGGAACTGTCAACTATGCTGGCTTCACAGCGATGACATTTATTCTCAGACAAGGAACCTAAGCATATGGCTTCTACCACAGCTGCATTTGATACGGTATACAGTAACAGACGATGACCCTCGCAAAAAATTCTGCTGTCAAGAAAAGCTGCGAAACCTAAGTGCGGGACCGCCCAGGCACAATATCTTGTCAAGTTTATACAATACAGTACGCTGCGTCGCAGATCGCTCACAGTGCTAAGATCGGCTTCATGTCATATGAATATTATACTTGCATCAAATACATTATCTGAATTCGATATAGATCGCAGACGTTTGCTTAAGATGCGATTGCTTCAAACAAGCTTTGCGCATGCGCGCGTGAGCAGGTGGTGGGTCCGTTATGACAAAGAAGCTTAGAGCTGTCTGATGCAGTAGTATATGCAAAAACCGAAGCTCATAATAGGGTCAAAGACTTCGGCGCTGAAAACTTGGTCGTAACCTAGTAGCTGCTTATGACAGCAGGCACAAGCGTGTGTGCATACTTGGTGCTGGTGGTATAGTAAATTTCTAATTTCGTTGCCTCGTGCATTTCCACAGACGCAGGAAAATTCCCGTTCGAAGTCGAGGCAGGCAACAAGCTCAACACGCAGTCAACAAGCCAGGCAGCTGGCTCGTGTGCGTTTCGAATGTTTCAGTCGCACAAGCTGTGTGTGTCAGCTGCGCGGCTTGTGGACTGTGTTGAGCTTGTTGCCTGCCTCGACTTCGAACGGGGGTTTTCCATGCGTCTATAGAAATGCACGAGGCAACGAAATTAGAAACTTACTATACATCAAGAGAGACTCATCAGGGCACAGGCCGCTTGCTGCACGTGACATTCTGCGCTCGAGAGATATTGATGAGTGACTGACTGCAAACCCAGGAAGGTGAACTTTGGAAAAAAGACTTTCTAAAAAAAGCCGATGCCGCGTCATGATGTGTGTTTCATGTTTTGAAGAAAAACAACACGCTGACTCCAATGTGAACCTGCCACAAATGCGTTACAGGTGTATTATTATTGTGACTACCACTCGAATCTGGGTGTATGCACCCAAGAATGGCTCTTTCAAACACGTCACGCGTGTGTGTGTGTGTGTGTGTGTGTGTGTGTAAGCCAAGCTGGTTAGAGTCCATGATGCAGCAGATTTTCAGAAACAGCTCATGACTGTAAACTGTAAGCAGTGGCTGCTCCGTGATGAAAGCGAAAATTTGTTCGGTGTACTAATCATCATCGACACTGCAAAATACACACCTATAATGTAGACTTTGCAACTTTTGTGGCAATCTCAGCGAGTTGCAATCAAGCGAGGCCTTGCGCTAAATTTTTTTGCTTGTCGCCCCGTTGTCACCTTGGTTTTATCAGAACGCGGCCTAAGCGACAGGCATTCTCATTAAATTGAAACTTATAGCTCATAAGCAAGCCTGCTTCACTGATCATCCGTGATTGATGGATCGGTGCTAATTATGTATGTACAACGCTGTTGTTGTCACAAATAACGATGAATGTGGCATGTCGACAATCAAGGAAAATAGTTCACTTTTCGGAGAGTGTGACGCACGTCAACGGGATCAAACACTTTCCTAATATGAATTATACCCACACATGGAGTGTTAGCGCGGTTCCGCGTCCTGTGCGTTAAGAAGTAATGTAGCATTTCCATACCCCACCCTGTCTACGCACTTACAGCTTACGTAACCGTCTAGTCTTGGGTTACTATTAGACAGACCAGCGCTCCTTACATCAGAATGGCAGAGTGTTTTGAGTCTGATTCAGTTTGACAAGGCTTGCCGCACCACGCAAAATATTTGCATTCTGCGTACACATTGATCAGCTAGCTTTTTTCAATGAAGGAATGAGAAAGCGTGTTCTCGTGGTACCCAAGATGAAGTACATGTTGCTTGACGTTGCCAGGACAAATCTGGCCATATCCTCTTTAACATAAATATTTTTGCCACCCAGGGTAATAACACTATATTTTGAATCCAAAAAAATCTCGGTGGTACATACAATATCTATCGGTGAAAATACCGCCGCTTAAGGCGCGCGTATACTCGTTCCGCGGAACAGAAAGAACGAGTGGAGGAACGAACGTTTCTGCTAACTGCGAGATCCTTGACCAACAGGACAACAACATCAGCTTTAGTTGGTCGCTAGGAGCATCCACAACGAATTTGATGACGAGCGCCCATACGGCTGAAGCAAAACGACTGTTCCTCCACTTTCAATGTACTGAAGCCGGTGGAGGAACGAGCATTTCGAGCCAACCAAATATTTTGATTTTCTGTTGTTTCATCAACTGGTACCGTAACATCAGTTTGATAAAACATAAACAATTCCTCGAGCGGAACGCACTTCATTTGGCAGAACCGATCGTTCCTCTAAAGGGTTCTTTCTGTTCCGCGGAATGAGTATACGCGCAGCCTTATAATCTCAGGTCATTTCCGGCAGCGCTCACACTAAAAACGGCTTTATGAGAAAGAGAGACAGAGAAAATTAGTAATTATTGTGACGCAGAAGGGGGAATGACTATTTCAGCTTGCGAGGAGAAGTAGTCTGCTGAATAATCCGCAACTCTCTTTTATTCAATGGCACCTCTCATCAACATTATGTATAGACACAAGCGAGCCACGTCGGTGGGTGGGAGCGAAAAACACCTGCTGGTTCCCTTTTAGACATGGTTCCATGTGGTTTTAATCCAATTGCATAGCGCATTCTGTGCTGATAACGTGGGATGAAGAACTTTCCAAAGCATTATTGGAAAAACAAATTGGTTTTTTTGACCACGCGAATATGCATTGACAATATGACCTATCGCGCGATCTAAACACGGAAGGTTTTGAGACTTATACGACCAGACACATGCATAATGTATGCTGCATGCAGATCACATATTCTTATTGTTTAATAAACAGGGTCTACCACAAACCGTGCTCGTGATATCTTGCGCATACAAAATCTGATAAAAGCAAACTGTCACTCCGTAATATTAGCTACACCGGTTGTTCGTTTGTGTTCGCACTCATTTCGCGAAGATTCAAGAAAGACTTTGTGCAGCAAGTCAAATTCGTTGATCAAAAGTTGTGTCTTCAAAAAACAACGTTTACGTGACCAGTTAAGGCTGACCAATCTTTGACCAAAGAGCAGTCCCAGACTGTGAGGAAGTTGTTCTCCGCCGCCGCTTCACAGTTAATTTCCTACTCATGTGTTTACGTGTTTGTCTGTCACGTTCCTCTGCGTTTGCGTCCGTCTTTTGTTCAATATTATTGCCGTCTGCTTTCTGCCTGACTACTGGTAATAATCATAACCATCAAAAAGCAGAAAAAGAAAACAACAACAAAAATGGTATGTAAACAATAATGATGACTAACCATAAATGAGGGTCCTCTGAGCGGTCGGGTGATGACGTTTGGCAGACTCGCCTTTCGACTGGGCACGGGCGCGTGGCCGAGTGTCGAGATTAGGTCGAGATCGGGAGGCTGTTGCGATTGCTGGTCAACGGATGAGCTTTGCGATGGCTTTACGATCGAATCGATGTCCTTCACTGAAACAATAATACAGACAGATATAATTGGAGGAAACTTTGACAAGGAACCGGTACCAGCGCACGCCTCACAATTTACAACAATCGGACTAGGCTGGGAAAAAACTTGATCCCTCTATGTTTGCAACGAGCTGTACCTACAAATGAGCCCCGTGGGTGGGGTAATTATTTGCGCAACCGACGTAATGGAAAATGGACAAATTCACAAAAAAAGTTACTGGTGCACATTGACAGCGAAAACAAAGTGAAGAACTATTGTACTACAGGTCGCGCTATATTGTACCTTCATCCCACACAACTGCACCATTGATTTGGATCTGGGGATGATGCACATTCATGTTATACAAGATAGCGATTCGTTTATTATGTTATCATCGTGCTGGCTGTAGTGTGGTGCATTTCGTTATCGTCAAATATTGAATAATGTTGGTTTTTTTAAATTCGCCACAACTTAGAGCAGCTGTAACGATACGATACTTGGTGATGTGATGGGTAAACGTCAGCAGCGCGTTTCCGGCTGCTTCAATATCAGACCATTTTTTGTGTTTGGGTTGGGATTCCTGTGCTACAATAAAACAGCGGTTTGCGCCCACGGGAACAGCCAAAATCTGAGTCTGCGTAGCCTATTGCATCCGATAGCGAGCGATAAGCGCCTATAAAATCGGCCGTAAGTTCGCTCCCGTGGGAAAATTACGCAACAGAATGTCATTTGCGAGCGCAGGAATAAAAGTGTGTTTGTGTTTAATCGCAACCGGTGGGCTGGGCAAACACTTTTGAGCTGGTTTACAACCACGTTGATTGTATTTTGTACAAGCAACATACCCTGTGCGTCGGGTATCATGCCACAGGCCTCACACATAGGCTCACTTCGCGCCTAAAATGTGCCCGGTTACAAACAAACAGCCGGTAAGAATTCTAAAATCGGAAATCCGGAAAGTATATGAATGGTCTGGCGAGTCATTCACTAATGATCTGCTCATTCGTCGGTTCACACCCACAGCCCTCCATTGAGGTATACCTAGGGCCCTCTGACGAAGCCACTTTGCTATACCTTGTCACGTCATAGTGCTTTTTAGGCGCTCCCGAGAATTTGAAAAAAGCCCCGTGCGTTGGTCGACAAAAGCGGCGCCTGGGCCGGCTTGAAATACAACCCCAGGCTTTGACCACGAGAATTCCTTGGTGCAGTGTGGAAAATATAGGATGTGGTTGTGGTGGGTTAAACCGCAGCTGTAAGTGCAATCATACGTATGCCGTGCCTATACAAACATAATAGCTTGCACATTGGGATTGGGCTTGGGCCACACATGCATTTACCACCTTTTCAAACCGCTGTTTTAGCATTCTAAGTTTTATATTCCCAAAACAAGAGAAATCGAAGTGAAACTCATCAGCTGTCTTGAACGTGGAAAACTGTTAAAGAGAACTTGAACCAACCACTTATACATGTGTACCAGGCCGGCTGTTCTGGTCCGATAAAAATGTAACAGTAATTGGTTTAAGTAAGCCGCGCGCCGTGCCCGGACTATCTTTCGCGAAGCAGCTGGCTGGGATACGAACAAACGGAGAAAATCACTCATTCAAACTGCCGGTACACGGAAGTTCGAACTCGGTGTTCAGTCAAATACATACAGTACATGTACGTATGTATAGAAAGAACGACAGTGTTTCTGTCATTTGCAGCAATATATGAGGGCGTAGGACATGACTTACTGTCACAGGCATGCGCGGATGTTGCTATCAGTCACTGACTAAAGTGGGCCAGTCATTTCTTCACGCGCTTGCTTATTTGGATTCGGGATTGCAAATACCGTGTATGCATGTATTTAAACTTTCAGTCACTGTGCGTCCCATCATTTAAAGGCAGCGGGTGGGTGGTGCCGGAAATTAGTTTGGTCGCGGATTTTTTCTATCAAACGGAGCATGACCCCGCAATGGGTCACATCAAGATGGTTATGGTCATCAGATGATAGCGACCTGGCCTCGGGCTATTGGAACTGCGTCGAAACTCGTGCGTGCGTGTGAGTGCAGCAGGCCCCAGACTTTTTGGAAAAAAATGATGCACGCTGCTTGCGATGTAACATGCTGTCTGCAATAGTATATAATATAATACATGCTCTATACAGTATGTATAGATGCGGTATGAGCTATACATACAGTATTACATAAATATCAATATCTGGGGCGAAGGAGTGAACAACGTAATTATATTTCCGTCCATCGAGCAACTTTTTTGGCACTGTCTCTCTCTCACACTCTAAGCACGATGCGCTGATGCACTAAAGATGCATGGAGAAGTACATAATCTAATCGCCGACCGACCCGACCGCAGCTGACAAGGAAACCACGCATGTGCGGCATGACAAAACAGCAGGTGCCTAAAAATTGCCGTTTTTTGCCTGAGCCCGATGTAAAAGAGGCCGCTAGGTTTTTTAAATTTCGCTGTTCTATCCTTTATTAGGGATAACTACTTCAGGGATAGACACTTTCAACAAATTTGAGCATGCTCACCTTTGACAAAGATTTTGCGTCCGCCGAGACAAATGCTGGGACTGCAAGTTGGTAGTGCGGTGCTTGATCCTTCAAGGAAGATCTGATATCCGTCGGGTGCAACGTTCCATTTTTGCAACTGCGGCGTGAGCGCTGATTGGATGCTGAGTTGTTTCTGCGCCAAAACGGTCGCTACGTCCGTTTCGCCTTGGTCGCCGCACAGTAATTCCACCTGAATGTGTATAGTGTATGTCACACTGCGGGTTGGGCTTGAGAGCAACTTTGATGCACTGCGGTGCATTGGCACAGGCGATGTCCAGGTGCACCGCATTTGTTGAAGCAGCACGAAACTGGCAAAATATACATGTATATAATATGCTGGGCTGAGGCTTGGGCTGCGAGCTGAGGTCAACAAGTAACACGGTGGAGGGGACGAGCGAAGCATTTCACAGCATATCAGATGTAGACCGATTTAATTCCAGGCTCCCGAGCACTACCATTAAAGCAAAACCTTGCATTTTTTCTATATACGTTCGAACCACCACTTAAAGCTTGGATGGGTAGTCGTTATTGTAGTTGAAGCAAATCCTGTTTCTAATAACAGCATGTGTGTGGCAAAATATTGCAACAACAATGATAACGAAAAGCACATTTTGTAATTATCCATCTGAGTCTGGGACATTTACTTATATAGCATCTAAACTGACGGACTCGCTGCAAATATCGATTTTGGTCTCCGCGGAAGCCACCAAGCAAAAACACCGACCAGAAAGTGATTTTCGGGCAGTTGCTGCGCGGGTGCACTGTTTGTCCGCTGATGAACAACACCTTCGATCAGGGAATGCCGTCGAGTACTGTTGTTGGTGTTGTTGTTGGCAGTGGAGGTGTCGATGTTGTTGTTGTTGTGGTGGCAGTGATTTGGGTCGGAAGACACCTGCTAAATGTAATGTGAGTTGACGACTTTTGTAGATGATCTGAGTTAACCACATGTCAATAAGCCTCAGCCTCTCCGCTTGTTCACAACGGCTTTTCACGCCGGCTAAATGGCACAGCCGTCAAATCAAAGTGGTCAAATCGCTTCGACGACTCAAACAGATCCGAATGAGTGCGAGAAATAATACACTGAGTTGAAGACAAGGTTTTGATTTGATGACGGTCATTGAAGCCTTCACGCATGATCTTGAGCAGAATCGGTTTCTCTAATCGTGCTGATTGATGTGCGAACGTGGAGTTCGTGCAACGGGATATTGAGACAGTAATACTTCCGGCACAAGCCATTTCACATATTATTGGCCAAATTGAGGAAGCCCTAAACTATAGTTACGCCTACACATACGGCATGATTAAACAGTGCGAGCACCCAAACAATAACTCAGTAATTTCCGTCATGACTCGTGTTCTTTGAGAACGTCAGGAAACATAAGCTGACGAACTTTGTGAACAGTGACGTGAGCGCACATAAAACCAGTCCGTTATGCATATGTCTCTGGGTCACGTGTGGCCACCTGGAGCATTTTTTCGGACTGACGATGACCTGGTGCACCACCCGTTCAAAAACAAATCGAAAACGACAATACCACCGAAACCCACCAAGCTATCCGATCCCCTCCTAAATGCGGCTTCATTTGCGGCAGCCAATTCTGCAGCAGCCAGTGCCATTTTCGACTTTCGTCCAATGCTGCCGATGGCTGTCGTGCCGGGCATATTGCTCGCGTGCCCGTAGCTCAATCGGTTAGACGACGGATGGCTGTGGTGTGACGGTAGGAGAGTTCGATGCTCGAACCGGGGACTGCCGTCTGCTGGAAATTTTCTGAGAAAGTTTATCGTTGAGAGTGAGATAATGCAGCGTGCACTCTTTATTCGTGAAGAACAGTTGCCCCATAGGCAATTTTTATGAACGATGTTCTGATCTCCAGTGGTCTTCATTAAGTTCCAACTAATTGCCACTTTGCAGAGACAAAATCGGACGGTGACCTGGTCAAGGTCATGTACCTACATAGCACATGGCCCTCTTAAGACTGTAAAATGCGTGTTTAAAATTTAATTCAGCCGAAATACCAACTTTCCGTAATTGGATACAACGACGGCAAGCTGCCTTTTCGATCCAAATTTGTCGTCCGATTGTTTGCGCCCGTTCGTTTGTTGGATGCGCGACGCGAAATCGGTTTGCGAGCAACACCTCGTGTCAACAACGACTGATTCGGACTGTCGGGCGGACTGTCGCTGCTGCAAAGTTAAAAATATATTTTTTTAATTTAAAATAATTTTTGGCAGAATTTAATTCTTCAGCCGTTGCCTTGAATCGTAAAAGCGCTGTGCGTGCCTGGGACGATGAGACGAATATCTTGAAAGCAAAGACTACGATAGGACAAGGTACATAGCGACTTTGCCTGCGTAACTCTGCTCAGGCAAGCCAAATCGTTGTCCAATCCTAGTCGTTGCGTTTAAATATGCTCCGGCCTAATCTGTCCAATTATGCACCCTACAAGTTGCGTCAGTCAGAACCATTGTGCCTAAGCTACATATACACCACTCAGGGGGTAATGAGGACACGGTCGCAGAAGCGCTCATAATCCATGAGCACGATATCCGATTAAATCATCAATTGATTCAAAAGGGTCGTATTAGCGGAGACCATGCGCATTCACCAAGTACAGCTTGAATAGTGGAGCTCCATCGTACCACGATGTTTCTGCCCACACGGCTGTAACCCCGTGAAACCACAAACAAGCTTTGGTTTGACGTAGCCCGGCACGGGCGGGTTACCTACCAGTCAGAGGCCATCAGACGTACATACAGTATACAGCGAGTAGTATTAATTGTTGTTTTCATTGCCGGCTACTAACTGACTATCATGGTTTATAAATAGAATCAAAAGTTTATGATGTCCGCATGGACACGATAATGTATGGTGACGATTTATGTATATGGATTATGACTGACTGGTTTCGGTAATTTGATTTGGAAAGCAAATAGAGACCAGAGACCCATAGTAATGTGATGTTAAACGTAATGAGAAGCTTAACAGAGGTCCTAAATTGTAGCAGAGAGAAGTTAAAGACCCTTAATCGGAACGGTAAATCATACTCGCACCATCTAAGAATTTATAATCATATGTTCGTCGCAAAAAAGGCAAGTAACCTTTCTAACCCAGCTGTTTTGAAAACCTCCTGAATCGGGTAAACAACAAAATACATTGCGTGAACAGCTAAAAAAAGCAGCTAAGATTGTCCCAGGCAATCGAACGCTGTTACAAGTACACACATAAGTAACTGAGTAGGCGTTCCAACACGTCATAAGGTTTGAACAAAATCTGGCATCTGCGCGTGTGTTGAAGTTCAGACGTTGCCAAAAATGTGCCAGCTAGACAGACAAGAACCCCAACGCCCCCACGGTCTTTGGCTCTCGCAATGACTGGGAGGCACGAAAATGAGCCCCAACTTATGGTGAACCTGGATAACTTAAAAATAGGTTGTGGGGATACTAGATTGGTACAGGTGCTATTTATAGGATATGTATAATCTGTTACTGCAACACGCCACGGATGGAACACAAGCGATCTTTTCCAATTGCAATAAGGGAGTTCCTTCTCCAATGGCCGGCTTCGCACAGCAATAACGAAAAAGGTCACGCTGAATTATGTGGAAGAACTTCAGGTGCATTAGTTCAGCAATCTTTGTGCCACACGGAAATCCTACAAACGCACATACGTCCTGCGCAAACCAGCATGACTAACGCATAATGACATCATGATTGCAAACGCGACCATGTTCTGGGTGTCGGTCCTTGTTTTGCATCGGTCTGGTATATTGGCATGTTTCGACTTGTTTCCCGTGAAACATCACCCACATTATTACCATGACAATGTTCATCATGTGTGTTATTCTGTACCACAGATGAAGCATCAACTAAGCGAACAACATCGATGATGTTTCACAAAATCAGGCCCCCAGACCGATGTCATAATCAAAGACACAACTCAAATTTGACATGGCCGGGGGGAGGTGCAGACGCGCGTGCTGTGTTCACTTTGTTGCCTCAAGGTTTCAATGAGCGCAAACGAACGTGAAAAGAGAAGAAAACAGCAGTGATTTCTCCCTGATTACGCGTTATTTCACCAACACTATCGAGATGAGGTTAGATGAGAAGCGGGCAGTGCAGGCAACGCATTGTGATGTGTTTTTTGACAACTTCACTGGGATTCTACCTCGCACATTTTTTGGGCATGCATTCTTGTCAAAATAGGCAGAGTCATTGCCACACGCAGCGCATGTGTTGTGTAATTTCAGGAATAGAGACACATTTCTTCAGAGTAAGAATGACTGTGCTTGCCTGTGGTTGTTCCTTCAGCAACCAACAATAGGAATAGTGCGTGTTTGACCTACTCTTCGGTGAATTCACAAAATATGCATTATTCTTGCGTTCTGTTGTGCTGAATGTGCAAGTTAGGCGTCGGTAACATATAAGAATAAGAATGCGTGACTGAAAATAGAATGACAATAGAGCTCGTTCCGTGTGCATTTCAAAACTTCTTCAAAAACACGCATGGTGTCTTGCTCAAAAAAGGTGACCATTATAGCATGTGCTTGAATCAGTGGGACAGCAGACATCGAGTTCCGTAACCTTTACAGACAAACTAATCAACAAGAGTGGTAAATAATAATTACATATATAGGTTCCTTTGTGCGTTAGTACGAGCTCTTTAAAGTGACTCTACAATTGATCGTTGACCGCGTTTGTTTGCAGTCATTTTTTCAGACAATGAAGACTAGGTATCAGAAACCCAGATTTAGGAAATAGATTTTCAAGTCGTTGCTTTGTGATGTTTCACGGAGCCCACACATTTTTACAGGAGGAGAAAAAATGAAAAAAGTTTGAGGCAGGCCTGTGCGAAACACAAGGTAGTCCAATAGAAGATATTTTCAGCGTTTTATACTCAGATGTTTTTCTGTTAAACGAGATATAAAGCATTGTGCGAAACGCCATGTGTGATAAATAATAAACGAAACACTCCAAAAAATCAAGCCTTTTTAAAGCACCCTTTTACTCTAGCATTATTTTAAGCATCTGTGGTGAATGAAATAAGTTGTCAATTAGAAATAAAAATCGTCTAATTATCTAGTATTTAGGATGTGCTTTTCGTTTTTCAAAACCCTACACAGCTCACACAATGTTTACCACAACATGCGCAAGGCACCCATTCCCACAGCGCACACACACAAAGCTGAAACATTATCCCCGGCCGACTGTGTGTTGTCGTTGTGTGTGCGCTGTGCGTGGTCTGAATGGCTGCCTTGCGCATGTTGTGGTAAACATTGTGTGAGCTGTGTAGGGTTTTGAAAAACGAAAAGCACATCCTAAATACTAGATAATTAGACGATTTTTATTTCTAATTGACAACTTATTTCATTCACCACAGATGCTTAAAATTATGCTAGAGTAAAAGGGTGCTTTAAAAAGGCTTGATTTTTTGGAGTGTTTCGTTTATTATTTATCACACATGGCGTTTCGCACAATGCTTTATATCTCGTTTAACAGAAAAACATCAGAGTATAAAACGCTGAAAATATCTTCTATTGGACTACCTTGTGTTTCGCACAGGCCTGCCTCAAACTTTTTTCATTTTTTCTCCTCCTGTAAAAATGTGTGGGCTCCGTGAAACATCACAAAGCAACGACTTGAAAATCTATTTCCTAAATCTGGGTTTCTGATACCTAGTCTTCATTTTCTGAAAAAATGACTGCAAACAAACGCGGTCAACGATCAATTGTAGAGTCACTTTAAATACCTATCAAAGCCACTTGGCTTATTTATTATGTTTTACATTGGCTGGACTTCAGATTTATGAGCATAAAAATTTTTTCGAATTATGCCCCATCACGGCTGATTACAGATCCATGCGGAATACCTGTGATATTCCCTCAATCTAGCCGGTCTTTCGCGGCCCTGAATGTTGTCATAAACGGCAGCCATCGAGTACTGACGTCGATTCAGTGCCTCTTCATTGAAGGAATAGTTGCGTTTGATCGAGGACCTTGTCAAGATCGGGGAATCCAGCTGTCGACCTCCTCTCTGCTCCGATTGGGGCGACGACGACGATGGCATTAGGAAGGATAGAGACCGCCAGAAAGGCATGTTCGGTGACTTGGACTTTGGCTGGTCACAAGGAGAGGGTATGCCGACCACCTTGGTTGGATTTTATAATTGCGGATTTCTCAAATAAGCCGCTACCAGCATGGGCCTGTCGTATATGCCCCGTAAATGCAAATGTTGTTGACACAAGACAAGACCACCGCGACCAGCTAGCTATATACAGTATGTTCAACATTGCTTCTTGACTACCGTCGGGGTGGTAGTGTTTGGATTGGATACAAAATGCGGACTTGTGCCTGGATGAAAGCAGCATAAGTAGACCTATATATCGGCTTTTGCAACCTGAGGAAAAAAGTGCTCAGCAAACGAAAACCAATAGCACCTTTGACATTCTTGACCGAGCTTATTCGCATCGGTTGGTATTCTAGAAGCTATAGTGGTGTGCTAAGGTATACACAACGCGCCATGCATTGCGGGTGCACTTCACTCACACAATTTCAGTTGCGAGAATGCAAATATACGTACGATATGGGATTTGCAAACAAGAAACGTCCTAACGGTTTGACACGGTGCATAATGTAACTCCCACTCTTCACATTGCGCTGGTGTGGGACAAAAGAAAGATGAAATCGGTTTAGCGCTCATCGTTCTGGCTTAACGCTTAGCAGCAGGTTACACACATAGAGTCGAGGCATAAAGTCAAGAGGCAGCGGATCACGGCAGTCTGCTGATGAACTTTGAAGATGCGCTCACCCACCACCACGACTGTGAACGTTTTCAAACATGTCGCGGTGCTTTGTTCTAACAACTTGTACATAGCTTACAGTGGTACAGTTCACCTGTACATGAACACACAAATGTACACAGTGATTTTTTGTCAAAAGTCCGGGATCGCGATAAGCACTTAAGCGACGGTGACATCAAACGATGACACAAAATGACGCAAAGAAAAAGAAATTGGTCGCTTATTCGATTCACGTACCCTGGATCGTCGCCAAGAAAATACTCGGGCGTCTCGCTGGTTGAAGGAAGCGTCGATTCGTAATGTTCTGCAAAAAAATTGTAAATTTTTTGACAGAAATTAAAAAAACAATCGATTAAAATCTACCTCGATGATTTATGGTGTCGAGCGATCGTTGTATTTGGCGCTGCCGATAGCTAATCGGTACCGGTTCAACATCACCCCAATGCGGCGTGTGTAATATGGTCGGGTCGGGCTGGAAAGATTTGGTAAAACGTTGGATCAAAATGTTTAAAATTAGCTTCCCTTTGATGCTGAATATTGGCGACAATCTGTTAAAACTAACGATGTAATGCGATATTATGTACACCTACATATCTGAACAATAATCTGGATGTGGAAATACAGGAGGAAAAGCAAACATTTACAATGTTACAAGCTTGTACATGGCACATGTGATGCACCATGTAAACAGAAGGGTCACTACGCCCGTGCCGCTGTATCGCATGGGGACTTTGTTTCGCGTGCGACTTTGTATCCCATGTTTTTATTTTGTACTTGGGATCTCATGTGGATTAAAACAATTCACTAAACCAGAGTAGCCAATTATAACTTTTGACAAGTCACTCACTAACAATGTTGTCAGCATGCCAGGTATTTTTGCTGATTTCAGTCTCTGTTTTGGTACAGGAGTAGGCTCAGGCTTAGATTCCAGCCAGGAAGACCTGTCTGGGACATTCGAAACGTTAATCAGCCTTCAGATCAACTTGGAAATTTGCTTACAAAATGCTCAAGATTTTGATTTTGTTTCGTTATCAGATGCACGTGCTTGGTCACGGCACCCCCGTACACGAGTACGGGATATGCAATGACCGGACGCGATACAAAGTCGCACGCGAGACAATCTACACGCGCGATACAAGGACGCAAGCCCAAGCGACTGGCTAGGTATGAGCTAAATCTTGGCAATATTAGGAACAGTGCAGGTGCATCAATCTCAATTCGACCACTACGTAAAAAACTCTAAATGAATAAACTCTAAATAAATGAAGAACGTGATTGATATTTTGCACAAAATTAACGATGTAAACGCAAAACCACAAATGGGTGAGAACTTACAGTATATTCAAAATGTGCGTCATATTTCTGACAAGGCGACGTGAGAACAACTTCACTAGGGTAGGTGTGTGCAATTAAGGTAATGTCAAAAAGATTTGCCAAATCCCACAACTTAATATTAGGTTGCAATAGCGCAAAAACGCGATCGGCGCAGAAGGTGCACCAAATTTCCAGAATCACAATATACTTAACTTGAGTGCAACGTTATTCTAATATGCATACGTATGTACATAGTATGTTGTTAAAGACTGGTGCGGTCAAATAAATTTCTGGGAAATGGTCACAACACATACATACATACCCACCCATGCCCAAAATGACAAAGAATTATAATTTCAAATGAACACACATGCGCGAAAATAACATAAAGTGACCGTTGTGGAATTTCAAGAATGCCGACACATGGACATCACAGATGGCGTAATAAATTGAACGTCACACAGTTTGCAGTCAAAGAGTTTAAACAAAATTATGTTTCTGTTATGCCCTTGCAACGTTAACATGATGGTGGAAGGAAATCCATCCGACATTTTGAATCCTTAGGTATGTAGATTTTATCATGACCATAATATGGACACGGACAAGGTTGCGTATAGTTTTACAAAATGCGAAACAAAGTCTGAACACTGCACTGTGCAATGTTCGGTCGCTGTGGTTAACGTTCACATTCGTGACGTTGAACATTAAAATATTTTAGACCACAGCAAGACTGACCAGAGATACATTAAAATATTTTGGACCACAGCAAGACTGACCAGAGATCAACACCGTAGCACGAAATTAATGTTAAGACACATGACTGAGACTTGAAATGAAAAGTGGGACAAAAATTGAACTGTGAAGATTTCGTGACACTTTCACAGCCAGCATTTACTTTTAGGATTGAATAAAAAAAGAGACTAGCGCTGGAAAATCGATCCTCAACCGTCGTGTGAAGAGAGTGCAAACGCGCTCCCATCACAGGGGTATAGAAGTGCCGAGACAGCTTGCCTTTTACGTTTACGCAAATTTCGAAATGTACGTAATAATCCGCTGCCCGCAAACTCAATATTTCGCTTTGATCCGAACGGGAAAAAAGTTTCCGAAGCTCCAAAGTTCGGCCGATTTCAGTTCCGGTTCTAAGTATCTTACCATTTTGGTTTTACATGGATCTGAGTCCGGTACCGGGACTTCTGAACGATGCACCAAGGTACATCGTTGGATTACATAAGATATCCGTTCGTTGCTGCGCACTCGCTGTGTGATGGGCTGGGAAGTATACGCGCAGTGCGCACTTCTTTTATTTAAAATTATGTGTGTGCGCACATATGCAAATCTGCGACAAAGTTTTTATTTTGACTTCGAAAAAAGTCTGCAATTGACCTCTTGTGGAAAGTGGGATGGCATAATTTTGATTGCTCTGAGCATTTTCATTCTACCGCTAATTGCAACGTTAGGCTCTTTAGAAGGTGATGTTTTGATGTTTGGCGACATTATGAAGTTTATGCAAACGCAACAGATATTGAGATTCAAAACTTTTGGTCCCTCCTTCTATCGCACAAAATGTAACATGATTTCGTTCAGAAATCGACAAGTCTTAACATGTTGCACTGTGTGCGGCACAGGGTTGGATTTTAAAAAAAAGTAAAAATTTTTTTGTAAAAAAAAATTTTTTTTAAAAAAAAAGTTGGCCACTTTTTTTATTTTAAAATTTTAAAAAGTAAGTCCACTTTTTTTGTTATTTTTCCCCTTTTTTTCGTTATTTTCTCACTTTTTTAAGGTAAAAATGTATGTTTTCATGCGTTTTATTGCTCATCATTCTCAAAAAATCGCCTGCGGCGCTTATATTTCAGTTTAAAATGGCGTTGTAATGGACTCATACAGTTCCCAGACATCCCAACAATCGCTGCACGTATAATATAGGACACCCCATACCGTATACTGTGCAGTTATTGAGCTATCGACGTAAGCTATCAACAGACTCCACTTTGCTCGCCTATTTGCAGTTGTGTGGATTTGTCATTTGTTGCTTTTGTCACACAACATGAGTGTGGTGTAACTCTTTATCTCTCTTCAAATTTATCCCCAAATTCACAAACAGAAGGTTGGTCTTCCCTTTGTCATATATGCCCACAGAGTTACCT
The DNA here is from genome assembly GCA_030248065.1 of Rhynchonema sp. JSB1_4. Lineage (NCBI taxonomy): Eukaryota > Metazoa > Nematoda > Chromadorea > Monhysterida > Xyalidae > Rhynchonema > Rhynchonema sp. JSB1_4. Next base: position 69,685 of record JASAMV010005530.1, read on the forward strand.
TCGGGCGGGTTCTCAAATTATGACCAAATGGGCTAGATCGCAGGTGATCGACATAAACATGCAAGTCAGTGGAGAAGTTCTCTTTAGTGTCCCTCAAAACATACCTAAGTAACATGATTTCAGAAATTTCATTTTTCTAGAAACCAATTTTTTGGGGGTCCGGAATAAAAAAAAGTGATTTTTAAAAAAAAATTTTTAAAAAGTTTTTTTTTAAAAAAAAATTAGTTCGATGATAAAAAAATTTTTTAATCCAACCCTGGTGCGGCATGCATTGTTTCAATCCCAGCAACATATGTAGAAGGTGCACATTGCGTAACGGTTTTGAAACATGACATAGAGATTAATGGTGAAGTTATACTCGTTCGTCGCGAACACAACGAAGACGCCGAACAAATTTGTATTGCATTTGCAGCGAGCTGTGTGCAGTTATTGAAGCACTCGTTTTGTGCATTTCTTTACTGCGCCCTGCATCAACACTTTGACACTCGATTTGGTTCATCTGCTTTGCTGCTGCTCAATTGGCTCAAAAATAGAATTTGTTCGTCGTGTTCGTTGTGTTCGCGACGAACGAGTATAACTTCACCTTAAACAGAGACGAACAACGAAGGGCGCAAGGGAGTTGTGCCTTAAAAAATAAAGCAGCTTAAAAATTAAAACAAACAGTTTGTACCACAATGTTCAAATGAAACAGAAACATCTCAGGGCTGAAATGTTGTTATTTGGCAGTTGGCATCAGTTTACATGACCCAGCATGAAGTAATTGTTAAGAATAGGTCGGCTAAAAATAGCCAATAAACATCGTTTTTGCTGGTAAACTGAATTTAGCCAGGCATTTTTTACGCGAGATAAACGCACCCAACACCGTTCCTGGCGGGCAACAGGCACAAGCAGGTGCGAACAAGCGGAAGTAAACCGGATGCAAAATATCGCTAAAATTGACAATTTGTGTGCTGGGCATGCTAAAAAGATTGGGATAATTCAATAAACCCGCCGCGACCGCAAATTTGCACGATAAAGCAGTAAATACAAACCCTGCAGTCTATCCCCTTTACAGTGATGACGTATTATAAGCGACCTCGGTCAGGTATTTTTGGTCAGATTGCAGAATAGTCAGAATCAAATGGCGTTTCAACGCCGGAAACAAATTGACGGTCACTTTAGATGACATCACTATATAGAGGGTCGACTGTCCTTTCACACTTTGCGACAAATAAGACCATGTTATCCAAAAATAGCTGCCGGAACTGAGACGTCTACTTTGAACGATATATAGTAAAAGAAAATAGCTTTAGCTGCAGGAGGTCGCCGGGAGAAAGCTGCAATGTAGGTGTCGCCTGGGAAAACTGCGGAAACGGTAAACATTTTGGCTTATAGTACTGTCGTCCACTCCGATCGTCAACTATTGTCATCAACTCTCATGTATGAATTCTCGCGCCCATTTATGGCTGCTTGTGTTTGTTGACCAGAGTTGACCATTTGAGTTGACGGCTGTACCATTAGCCCGACATCTTCCCCGCATTTGGAGGGCTCTCTCTATTTTCCCACGTTTGGTTCGGTTCGGTTTTGTTCAAAATTATATTTTTCACATTAGTGTATGTTGAAATTATAAAAAAATTTTGAGGCAAAACCTTCCAGAACAGTACCCATCCCGATCAGCAAGTTTGTTTTCGAGAACGTCAGGCAACCACAATGAAATTGGTGGGAATTGTTGGGGTGGCGCAAAAAAATTCAATTGCAAAATGATGGCACGACACAAAACACAAACAACACGTTCTGTTTCATTAATGAAAATTCCACCTTTCCAAGGGTCCCACCAAGCCAATGGGAAACAGAATTTCACATTTTTTTCCGGATTTGTCCACAAGGAAAGGATACATGTTTTCCATTATTTCAACCAATTTTATACGAGAAAATCGCAAAAAAACGATGAACAAATGCGTTGAAAGGAACACAAGCGCGCATAATTCCTAAAGTGAGAAGCACTTCAATTTGTGAAGTGGTAGACCAATACTTAAGTCATCAACAAGTCAAGAGTCCTGAACGTAACGTAACTTTCTCTATTTGATAATCGCTTGTCAAAGCAAGAACAGACGAAACAACAAAAGGTCACCTCGAAAGTCACTTCCCAGAAATGGGAAGTGCTAAAAGAAAAAAATGAGAATAGAACGTGTTTTCACGAAATGGACAGAGCGGTGGACGAAATTGTTCGGATGCAAGGCCGCAAAACGATAACATATTTGTTCATATCAATAAGACATCTGGCGGAATGCAGCAGAAAAGAAGAAGAAGAGAAGCATGCACAGGCAAGCATATACATAAGTTGCCTGAAAATTGACGATTGGGCCCAATAACGAAAAAATTTCTGGTGGTTTTATGGGCCCACTACGTACCAGAAAGCATACGGTAACTCTTGCAAGGTACTGTTGGGAATGCAATACATGCCAAGCTCAATTTAAGGCTGGTACTGTCGTTCATGTACTGTACATAGTTAAACGGAACGGAACGAACACAAGGCAGCCCCATAAAGTGTGCCCGGCCAAAAGGAATTCCTGGAAAGGGAACGCGCATCTGAAGGAATGTTCTCATCATTGTGAATGCGCTATTGTAATAAACGTTGATTTCAGATTTAAGTATGCACAACGTTTATAGTTTAAACGAAACATACTTACAGTACCTACATTGAAGAAATAGAAAGAGAAAATGTCAAGTAACCAACCAATGTTTCGGCCTTCGGACAAGCTATAACCATATTTGGTCAAACTTTCGGGTTTAATGTAGTAAAGCGGGTCACGCCTTGTATTGTAGATATACGCGCAGTGACCGTTTTGGCTCGCTTAATATTATAATGTCGAATTATTAACGTTTAAGATCAAACAGCAGTGGTCATTTTGGCTGTTGTTTAAAATGCGCTCACGCACGGGAAGATATTGTAGAGTCATCGGTAGAAAGCGTTTGAAAGGATACCCAGTGTGTAGGTACGCACGCAGTTTTATGCGAAAAGGGGAAGCGATTTCACGATTTTACACATAAACGTTAGTTTATCATCTTGGCTGGCTGTACCGGCCTGGTACAAAGCAAGCTCATGTAATGTACACATGCGTTTATGTACAGTTTGGATTGGCATGTATGTACATATGTGTGTAGAATGCATGTCTTGTGGGTCAAATAGTGAACACTTGTCATGTACAAGGTACAATACAATGTACAAGGGAAAACTTTGGAATGTCCCGTCATCATGTTACACAAAGATTGTGAAATAAAATGCAAATTAATGAGCGCACAAAACACACATGTCGGGCGAAAGTTGAAATGTTTAAGCAAATATACAACAGTGAAAAAAATGATTCAATGGCAAATTTTTGACAGCGGGTAAAAGTGTCAGTGAAAAAAGAGCAACAATGAAAATGACATTTGTTACAATCAAGCCACTAAAAACAACTTACTTTGCGGCTTTTAGTCGATTGAGCTGGCGTTAGGCGTCGCTTATCCTTGGCCATGTGACGTTTAGTAGTTGTTACGGTTTTGTACAAAACTGATGACTAAAATTAATTTTTTTTCAACTCCAAAATTTATCCATATAAGTCATCCACATTTGGAAAGTTTTCCACTGCGGTTTAGCATAAACAAACAACCGAAAAATGGTAAAAAATTCTTTTCAGAATCACGCGATCAGTCGCAGGCAACCATGCACCTCTGTCGTGGGCTCATTGATCGATACTCGATAAATAGAGACAGGGAATTTTGGCCAAGCGAAACAAATAAAAGTTGTGTTACTGCGTCTGTCCATTGCCCCAGGTTGGTTTTAGTGAGCGCATTATGGTCTCAAATTGATACAGATCATGTTTCAGAAAGTAGTAATATAGAAGGTGAAAGGTGCATGTGGGGAAAGTACTTTATGCAATCTGAATTTAAATGCACCATACGAGCATGAAAGTTCCGACATTTTTTTACTGGAGGCAGAACACGAATTACTGGAATTTGTGTCTGAACCCCGACCAGACACAATTAATGTTCCAATAAATGCGGAAATGAATAATAGGGTATCGAGAGAATTCAACAATTACAGAAACTGAGAACTGAGTCAAGTTTGGCGTTGGTTCCAGTTCGGATCCCCCAGTCATTGTGTGCGGAGCCGGAACTGGAACTTCGTGTGCTTCAGAACGCAAGGAAATGATGGTTTGATCAAGTGCATAAATATGTACTCAATGAGACATCACATCCGTTTTTTCTTTTAAAATGCGGTAAAGAGAAAATGATACAATGATAAACATCGCATATCTATGGTTTGTGTTGATTTTTGAGTCGCAGAGAAATCGGCCATTTCCGCAACGTGGGGTAAAACAGCGAGGAAAAAACAGGCGAGAAAACAGTTTTCCTGCGGTTCTGCGGTTCTCTCAACGGTTTAGGACAAGCGTGTTTGTTCAAGAAGTCTGAAGCGTATAAAGCCAATGATAAATGATTTGCCACTATGTGATGTCAGGCCCGGCGCGGTTTTCTCCTGTGTGGTTTTTACCCGCTGTTTTGTCCGTAACCAATTTCCATCACAAACCCACCAGCCCAGACTTTGCTGTGCACAAGCAAAAAAAGCTAAATTTCGCTTCGAAATGAAAGGAAAATTTCTGCAGCATAATTTCGAGTCGTAAAGTGCGTAAATGACCATAATTGCCGCAGGCCAATAAATTTTTCGACCTCGTGCGCGCGCGAGAGACAGAGAGGTCGCCAACAAATGTGAGACTTTCACTCCATGATGATCATAATCTGTTTGAACAGAATGGTGATATAAAAACAACAAATGCATGAGAAAAAACAAACCCAAAACATGAAAGACTGTGGAATGTGGAATTTATCAGCCGCGGAAAAAGGAACGATGCGGATCTGAAGGGGAAAAATTGCAACCGGTGCGGAAATTGGGGATAAATGAAGCACGAAAACATCCGTTTCTGGTGCAGCGCACGCAAAGATTGCAAGCAAAAATCGATTCTTTCAACGATTCGTTGGTTAAAACAGTTCGAATCCTCAAAGGCACGTACGATTGAACATGACCTTCTTGAGGACAAGACAAAGAGATGACAAAATTCAAAGATCGCCAGAAAAGGTTGAATGAAATGATCAGCGCAAAATAAACCATCTGTCGATTTGGTTGTGGGGTTGTGGTCAAGACACAACAACAACAACATTCTTTTCCACCGGACAACACACAACATTAAACAACACGCACGAGTAAATAATGATGCTTTGCGGATATTTTGGCTGGCGCAACGCGAAATTCGCGCGCGCCGCGCGCTGAATTTTCAATGGTGTTGGCGCGCGTGCGTAGTGCTGGGTGAATGTAGCTGACCTTGCAGTTGTGTGGTACTAAACATAAATGTGTAGTGGACACACAACACACTGTTCTCGTTGTTTACAGCCACAATCTATATACATAAATATGCCCAGGTATATGTATGTATACGAATGAATGAATCAGTGGTTTTGTCTCTACAAAGGTGAACTGAGTGAAAACTGCGGGCGCAGTGCAAAAACCAGCTTGACGATACAAACAATATAAAGATGACACATCATGCTTAACAACCGGCTAGTAAATATAATAAGTGGAATGATACAAAAGCAAAAATATGTATAATGTACGAAAATCATGTCCTAGATTTATGCCGCATTTACAAAAGTGGAAACCGGGAAGGCGATGTACGTTTGTTATCATACGCCCATCGATGCGTCACACAAAAAGGAGCATAAATGACACTTTGATTATACGATGAGATGCGGTTGCGACGCTGAACCCATGCATTGTACCTTGCAAGTATAACATCTGGATTAGCCAGCAAGAAGCATGGAACCTCATTACACCGCGGGCTTAAGACCAGCCCGGTCGCCGGACGGGAAACCTTTTCCAGCGAAACAAACAACCAACAAAAAAAATTATCACTCACCCAAAAGTTATCAGCTTCGTGCTCTTCTGGCGTGGAAAACATGACGGCCGATTTGGCTCTGAGCATGCGAAACCTGCGTCTGGCTGCCCCCGCCCCGTGGGAGTCTCCATGATGATGGTTGCGTCGTAGGAGACTTTGTATGTAATGATCCTTCATGCTTGAACCGAATCTGCGTCGACTCACAAGGCTGGCACGGATGGGATTGCCCCGCCTCGTTCGGGATTGACCTGTCACTCGCCAAATTGCAACCTTTCACGCACTCCGACTTCCCGGTCCGGACATTCTATAGATCTGCAACAAGACAAAGCGTGATTTATGGTTTGAAGTTCAAAAGGAATACTGTAATATACAGTATATGTAACCGCAAATTGGGCAAACATAATTATTCATGACTGATTTCTGATTACTTTTCTATGGCTGGGCTACCTACAGCGCCAAAAACAGTGTGTGTGTGTGTGCTTCCACACTTTTTCGGCAAATGCAAAAAGGCAAACTCTGAAGGCCATCTACAAACGGTAAAACGGTCTGACCGCTCGTGTTTGCTTGTTTGCTCCTTACCAGCGAAATTAGCACGCGCACAGAACGAAACTGAAGCAACTACAGAGAGCACTGTATTCTCTAAGCTGTTGTGATTGTGATCATTTAGTGAGATAAGATGAAAACATGTGTTACATGTACTGTAGCAGTCCAGATGTCTTAGGGCACCCGAACTTAGTAACTTTGCACAGAGCGTTCACTAATGATGTTTGGTACATATAAAAGTGATGAACCCATAACAATGCGATTGTAACGAAAATACCTGCAACAAACGACTTCATTTTCTCCCGCCTTTTTTGGAAATCTAACAAAAACTGCACGCGTTTGACTTGGTTTGTAACACAGAGCAAGCACGCTTTTCTGCCAATTCGAATTAAGAAACAAACAAGAGCATGGAGAAGTCCACAGGCCTTTGATTTTTTTGCATGCTGACGGGCAACACTTTTGCGCGCAAAAATGACAAATGTAAAACGTTAGAATAATAATAGTTCAATAGTTGTTGTAATTCTATTAGCGGTTATCGGTAGCGGGCTGCACACTCGCGCGCTTACCGTACATACAGTCGTCCTTCTTTATAGTGACACAAACAAGACCAGAGGCTGATTTGTTCACATGAAGAATCTAGCCATAGGTGCCAGAAAGTATTTAAAAAATTCAACCCCAACTATTGCAAATGATACTCACTGTAAAGACGAAAGACTGTACAGCAGTTTTTGCGCCCAGTTTCTCTCAAGCAATTTATCACACCAACGCGCACGCGCGCGCCCATGTACAAAAACGCAGAAAAGTGTTATTGATCTGTTGTCACCTGACGGTAAAAAAGCACACTGTTCCAGTGTTTGTTTGCTTATCCAAGCGTGAGACTGGCTCTAAATTGATCTCAAGGTGAATAGTGGCACTCTGGGTGTTAAAAATGGAACAGAAAAAACAAAAGATGACAACACGCAACGGCATGTGTGGCTGCTTGCACTGCGTAGTGGCACTTCCTGGCACTTGTTGGCTTCGGACTTGATAGTGGGAGTTCGAATTTGGGTGTGCAGTTAGACACAATTTGGGCCTGGGCGGCAAGCATAAAATATTAAAACTGAAAACTGAAATGCAGGCTTAGGGATGTGATACATACCCTGAGTGGACCAATCTCGTAATACTAGAAAACTTTCCGCATCAAGAATGCTATATTTTGGCTACGTTCAGAAATAATATTTTTCAATTTTGTCTATACTTATATTCTTTTTGTTCTTCTTGAAAGCTGTTCAGTTTGCCGACTAAAAATTGCACATTTTGCAAGAACAATAACAAAACTCGGTCTTTCACAGTTGGGTGATCATTTTACGAACGATATCGTTATTACACCCTTATTCGAGAGATTTGACAGGGTGGGTACTGGTACAGCTCGTGGTTATAACCGCCGGAAGATACAGGGTTGGGTCTAGGCTTGTTAGATAATTCTCATCAGGCTCATAGGTTTCTGGTGTTCTGTTACTGCGACTATGTAGCACGGAATTGGCCTAAAGTTGAAAATACTAGTTTCTTCACGTTGATTAAAATATAGAGCAAAGTTCACACACACGAGCCACACAAGTTCGCGGTTTGTGTGATTGATTATAATGGGCGGAGGAACAAGAAATTCATCAAAGTATAAATATCGAGCGGAATCAAACAGAGTGGCGATAATTTGATGATTTGTTGATGCATAAGTTTGTGTTTTTTGTTCGCCGCGAATTAGAAAGACCTCAAAGTCGATCTCCTGGGCCGGTTTGTTGTTGACTTGAGGCATCACGCATGAGATTTTCTATCAAGTTTTGAACCAAAAACCAGTATGCCGCAGAAATATACCTGCGGGCAAAACTCAATCGACAAATGTTTGAGTGTTTTTCGATTGAGTCGTTATCGGCTGCAACACATGGAGTTTGAGAAAGAAAAACGTCGGGATTTCAAAAATGAAAAACAGTCACGCTTTTTCACGCCAGAAGGGGTTGTTCTAAAACGACGATGCAAATCCATGCACCAATGATAATGGTTATTCATTGAATTTGAAACAAAAACAAAACCTGTCGTGAAAAAAAGCGCAAGAATAATTTAATTTTAGTTTCAATAACCAGTGGGACGCAGGTGGTTTCGACAATACCAGGTGGTACCTATAATTCGTCGAGCAAGACCCACCAAAATAGACATGCACGTGTGCCCTTTTGGCATGTGCAATATTATTATTTCCGACCACACCAAAATGCCTAAATTAAATTCAAACCAAAAATCTAAAGTATAACAACATGTGGGCTGATTACTATATTATTTTTAGGGTGTAAAATTTTCTGCCGAAGTCAATTTTAGACATTTGTCTATGGCCCAGGGACACGTTTCAAGGCAATGTCAAAGTCATAGTGTTATTATCACGGCAGACAATGTGACAGCGAAACGACAGCATCTGTTTCAGAATAGTTCATACTCGGGTGTGTGCATGCCAAATTTTGGGCCCTGAACATGTTGATTTTAGTTTGGTTGCACATTGTTTTGCTGATGCGAGTGTATAAAACGAGATTTTTTGGGTGTTTGGAGTTTGTCAAATTCGTGCAAGTCCTAACTAAGTGATCTTGAGAGTTCATGCAACAAGATATTTTCCAAATAAAATTGCTCAACTTAAATGCGCAGCATCAGCCAAGTCTAAATTTGTCGATGTCACCGCAGCTTTTTCACAACAAAGGTCGTTTTGAACACCTAATCCTGAAATCACTCTGATCACTAAATTATGCGGCAGCAAAATACACAGTGGGAATGTGGCAAGGTAACAGGCCTCAACAGCCTCATCAAAAAATCACGTGCGCACCATCACCTCAGTTTTTTTTTGGTTCGACAGCTTGGGGTACCAGACAACGGCAAACATAAAGAGAGGAATTATTTATGGTCGCCATATGGACGTATGATACTGCTGTTAGCCAACACGCCAGGTTGGTGCAGCAATCTGGTTCAAATTTTGCCTTTGTCAAGAAAAAAATTGTTGAAAATCACATGAGACACAAAACTCTTTGTTCTCTCAGACGATTTGTCAATGACGAAAACCGAACGGGGCAGCAAAATGGGCTGATAAGCTGTTTCATACGTGTTGTTCCCGGACTTTTAATCAACAATGGTCTCTGTTGTCATGAGTCTGAGTTTTGATTCAGCTCATCAATAGAAATATGGTGGTCGGTCCAGTCCTGGTCTATGACCATTAAGGTGTCCCATCAGCCAAACGGTTGCACTGGTTGCAAGCAGAGACCGAAAAAGGCTAGGTGACTTTGATAAAAATAAAAATAAAAAATATTCAAAAAATAATATTAAACATAAAATATGTAAGTTTGACAATCGAGGTCTTTCACAACCGAACCGGTCCGATCACCAAAATTGGCACCAAGGCCTCTGAGTAAGAAAATGTAAAATTGTCCGCCATCACAAATTGCGGTCCTGATTTTCTCATATCTGGTTCCGGTACGGGAACTGTACAGTGTGTTGTTCATATGCCGCTATTACGAAAATGGTGGAAATCGGATTTGCACCAGAAATCCAAATGCGAGGAGGAATTTTGTTGCGTTATCATAAGTCAGCAGTATGCGTGCTGTTTTATCGGGCCTCCGTTGCTCTGACTGTGACTATACGGTATCATGATCGCCTTTGTGTTATCAGCACATTTTGTTTGATCTTTGGGTTTTGTTATTTTTTCTTGACAATCCTTGCTTGCAATGATGCGGGGTAGAATTGTTGAATCGAAACTTTTCTGGGATGGGCATGACGTACATACATAAAAAAGAAGTTTCAGCGAAAATGGTCACACCCACGCCTCGATCATTTTTGAAAAAAGTTTTTAACCGGAAATTATACTTTGACGAGCGATTAATCTTCGAATACTAAACGTTTTTTTTTCAATTTCAAAAAAAATTTGGGTCCATCCCAAAAAAGACTCCAATGCCACAAAACTAGACAAACCTCACCATTAGCGTCACACATACAGCAGCCGAAACCGAAAGACAAATGCTTGTCCTTTTTGATCTTGGGTTGTAAACCGAAACTTCCATTCGGGATGTTTTTTTGCGTGCGTCAGAAAAAGTGGAAGTGGCGCATTCAGTCAAGATACACACAACTCGAAATACGGCCGGGTCGTCGTGGGCTAATTGTTTTGCCGTCAACGCAAATAGTCAACACTGGTCCTCAAACACAGCCAAGCCAAGGCAGCCCTGCTATGACAAGGGGCGTTGACAACGAGCGTTGAAGATATACGTTAACCACATGAACATAAGCCGTCATACGTTTTGTCCTTACGAGCCGTCGTTAAACGGCCGGACCGTAGGGGTACCCACTGTCCTGTATGATTGTAAAAGCGCCAAGCCAGAAGCGGATCGCTGAAACTCAAGTCAGTCACCGCGTCAGCCGTAACCAGCAAGAAAACGTTATTCTAAAAGTCAATGAACAGCTGCGAAAATGCATAGTCGGCTTTGGGTGACTTGCGAAAAGTCAGTTGTTTGCACATTAGTGCTAGAAAGTGTCAAAAGTCGCAACATCGTCACTATTATGGACCATATAGCAGCTGGTTTGCACCTTTGCAGACCTCAAAAGAACGCAAGCCACTCGAGTTTCGAGCGCTCTTATGCTGTGCTTTTTGCCACATTTTGGTTGGTGGTATCAACTTAGAAGTCGGTTCGGCCCGGCTTTGCCAATTGATGAAATATGTTTATGATATGGTGTAACATCACCCAGCTAGACACATCAACGTGCACTGGTAGACGTGCAGCCAGTGCGCACATGTTAGCTGGCTGATGTTACACACTGAATGAACAAAACCATTCAGGACTTATCAGGACAGGACCGAAGCCGATCCCAAAGTTTGAAACCTGCCAACGTGTTTAGCGAGACCCAAAAGTGGTGTGCGTGCTGTGTGTGCCAAGTAGGTGTATTGTGTGTATTGTAACAAAGTTGTGAAGTGGTCTGGGACGAGAGAGAGAGGCTACTGTCTCATTTACAAGTCAAGTCGGCCCACAAGGAAAGCTGCTTCACACCCGATACCTGCCACATAACCTAAGACTTCGGCACATTCAGGACATAAATCTCTTTCCGGTCGTCGCAAGTGAAAAAGCAACATCGCGCCGAGAGCAGAGGACTCATTCAAACCTTTTGCGTTGTAAAAACGCCGCATTCAAACTTTTATTATTATCGACATTTGCTGCTTGGCAAGCTCTATTATAACGACATTCAAAACTCCAAGCGAACGTCTCTCCAAAAATTCATCAAATTCGCATCTTAATTCTCAATCCATGTCCATACCACCCGAATCGGCGCCGCCTGAGGGTGGGATTTTCTTCGAAATTTGTCCGCAAACCGACAAATTCCTGATCTGGGAAGGCGTGTTGGCGTTACGTCGCTGCCAGAACCAACAATTGTGGCTGGTGAAACCCGATCCCAAGGTTGGTCCTTGTAAATTTTGGGACTTGATGTTTCATGCATATCGTTTTTGTGTGAAACCACCCGTCCGAAAAATGTGCACATACAGTATGTGCACGCAAAATTGCAAAATGCTGAATCGTTGTGCAAAATGTAGTACTAGAACATGACTTTAAATAGAATGGCTCATTGTATTCCATTTTGTGAGTGAAACATCAAGCAAACAATTCTGAATATGTGAAACATAAACTTTGCAGGAAGATGGCAAATTCCTATCGTTCTGCTGCGGTGCGGAGTCGAGAACATTGGCATCGGATGGATATTGGGAATGTGCTGAGATCGTGGCACAATTGGGTCCGTTCTGTTCATTTGTTCATTTGTTTAGATTTCTGCTGTGAAACATCTGCTGGTCAAATTTCACGTTCACCCACACAGAACATGCAAAATATTGGATCTTTTTTCTGTTTCATTCGCACTCCTGTTTTACAAACGGGTGGTGCACCAGAGCATCATCAGTGCGAAGGAATGCGCCAGATGGCCACGTCTATCTTATTCCAGGACAAGTTAGGTTCACATGTGAAACATCATGTTCAGGCGAGCGAGCGAGTGCCCCTTTATACGACGTGTATTATCATTGTCCCAACACGGGACAGGCGCACTACATGATCAAATACGTGGTGGAGGAATTTGTGCCGTCGATTTCTGGCCGAAATGATATCGATTGGCTCAAACTCGTTGTCAACGTCAATCCCGATCCATTCCATGTGAGATGCCAGGCTGGCTCATGTTTCAATTTGAGTCGAAGTTTTTGTGCTTTGCGCAATCTAACAGTCATAGAAACCGGTCGTATTAGTGTCATAGGTGGCAACGCTCGTTAGCGAGCTTGAAACATGAAACTAAAAACACGATGCACAACTCAGAAAGTTGGGTCACAAATCATTTATCATATCAAGAATGCTCGCACAGTGAGACAATTGATGCGCACTGCATTCCACACCTGGAACATAGTTAATCACTTTCATTCACTTTCACATAATCCACACTTTCACATTATTCGCATTCACAGCTATTCAACGGTCGTCAAAAGCGCCGTCGTCTGGCTCAATGGGAGCGAACGATCAAAAAGTTGGTGACGAACTACAGCGTTGAATCGGTCGATTTGATCGAACGCGAACGCAGTGAATCCGGATCAGGAACGTTGGATTCGGAATCGCAGAATCTGTCTGTTGCCGCCGAGATCAATAATAAAGATTCCTTGTCCAATCAGGATCAAGACAGTCCCAACCAGAATCCCACTCCACCGCCGACACCAGAGATCGAAAAGCAGACCATTATGCAGACAGTCAATAAAACATTAGAAAATTCAGACGAGCAAAAATTGGAAAAGCCGAACATTTCAACCACCGAACTGACTCCCACAACATCAACACCACCCAAACTCAGTCCCTCCCCCTCCCCAGCGCCTACCGTAACCCTGAGTGAGCTGAGTCCACGTGAGGCACAACAACTCAGCAGCACATTGCAGCACACACCACCCCTCACCCCTGAAACATTAGTCAACAACAATGGTAACGGCTGGGTGACGGTAACGCCAAAGTCGAAACGAAAGAAGAAAGCGAAGAAACAGCCACTGTCGGTGGATTCTCTGGAAGAAGATGTTTCACAGCTGGACCAGGTAACCGGTGAACGCGCTTGCAAGGCTGGTGAAACATCAGCCGACCACTATGAACCAGCAGTGACAAGTCGAGATATCCCGATGGATGAGAAGCATTCAGCGGAAGAGGCAACTAAGGAAGACATTCCATCGGAAGAAATCAGTGAGAAATTACTGAACACTGAAGAGCGCGGCGCACCAGCGGTCGAAAAGCCAGAATGGCCCGATTTCGGTGTTTCGAGTGCAGACAGTGAAGATGTCATGGAGTTGGAGCCCATTACTGCTGATGACCTGGTGGCCTTGGTGAAACAGGCAAGTCGTGATGGTGAAACATCAGCTAAACATTGGGACAGTGCGCGCCTGAACAGCCAAGGTGACGAGCAGAAACCGGAATGGGCAGATTTTGGTGTCAAGGATGACCACGATGATGATGAATGCATGATGATGGATCTTGAGCCAATTACCGGTAAAGAGGAAGCTGTTGACCTCGTTCATACTGAAGAGACCAGTGCACCACCAAAATCTGAGGAACCCGTAAGCGGAACTGTTATCACGGCCGAAGATCAGAAACCGGATTGGGCAGATTTTGGTGTCAAAAATTACGACAATGATGATGAATGCATGATGGTGGATCTGGAACCGATCACTGGTGAAAAGGTGGAAGAAGTCGTAGAGATTATCAACGCTGAAGAGCTCAGTGCACCACCAAAGGCTGAAGATAACATCAAAGGAGACAATCTTGAACCAGAGAGCCGGCTGGTCGATCAAAAACCGGAGTGGGCCGATTTTGGCGTCAAGAATAACGATGATGATGATGAATGCATGATGATGGACCTTGAGCCTATTACGGGTGAGGAAGAAGTTGTAGACACTGAAGAGCCCAGTTCACCACCAACGTCTGAGGAGCAGATGAAAGTGGGTCAATCATCACATGTGGGAGCAGAGCAGCTGGAAGAGCAAAAACCAGAATGGGCCGATTTTGGTGTCCATAATGACACCGATGATGATGATGAATGCATGATGATGGATCTAGAACCGATTACCGATATTGATATTGAGCACACTGAAGAGTCCAGTGCACCACCAACGTTTGAAGAACCCGAATTTACAAGCGATCCAAAAGAAAAGTCCGGCGAGGCTGAGAACTCATCGCAGCCAGGTTTTCAAGAGGCTAAGGCGGCAGTTACTAGTGAAACATCAACGAATGACAGCGTTGAGCCTGCGATCGCGTCACGCTCATTGGACGAAACGACTGCAGCCGCAGTCTCGGTCTCGGAGAAGAAAAAGACGAAGAAACACAAAAAGGTGAGAGGTCTACATATTCCTGTACTGTCCAGCTCTCCTGAACATATAGAGGTCCAAGTCCAGTACTGTACTAACCAGGGAAGTTCTGAACACATCGGTACATTCATATACTGTTCATGGGAACACATTGATTCATTTGGAACGACCCACCGTACTTTTGTGGTAAACTATAGTGACAAGCAGAGACCTTGCATCTGCAGCATCTTAGTGGTCACAATGGTGAAGGAGCCACCGTCACAGGTATAAAGACGCGCTTGCCGTCATTATGTTGTTGCATATTTTTTATTCAAACAGAGCTGGACAAAAATGCAACAATTAAGCAGAAATACACAGGATAACAGCGCGACTGAAATTTCTATAATTTAGATTGACAAATCATCCATCAAGCAGCAGCCCCCTCCGCCCGAGGCGCATGCCGAATGCACTGTGGTGTGTGCGAGGTCAGGCGGTGATCCGAACCAGCAAACAGATCAAAATGCGTTCATGGTTGTTTCGGTGACAGGTACAATACAAGCTTAAATTGTTTCCTTTACCACTCAGGGCAAAATTCCAAGTGGATTTGACAGGTACAATACAAGCGTAAATTGTTTCCTTTACCACTCAGGGCAAAATTCCAAGTGGATTCTTATTGTAGTCAATGTTAACAAATATACATAATCATAAGGAAGTTGCCTTGATATCTGAGGCTCAACCAACGACACCGAATTAACCTGTCAACCGATGCGTGTGGCACAAATAGATGACGTTAACGTGGCTATCGACAGACAAACAGCCAGTGAACAGACAAGCAGACAGTGGACACAGACAACACACAAGGGGGTGGGCTGGAAGGTGGAGGAGGCGATTGCGCGCAAACAGGTAACATTGGTTTGTAGTGTGATTGGATTTAGGGCTTTTTGTTCAAATCCTCAAGTCGTTAAGCGTGACCACCCCACTGTTCACCGCACTCCTTATCGATCGGAAGTTCTACGCGAATTTGATCAACAGATTTCTGGTTGCTCGTTTAGACACATCACTTTGGCTGTGCACCAGCGCATCGTCAGAGCGAATCCAAAAAAATCGTTCGTGTTCCCAACCTCAATAAAATATCCATTAAAAATTTCAGGCTGCCGAAAAACAGAGCCAGCCAACCACCGAATCAGAGCCCGCCAAGCAGACTCCTCAACAAGTGAGGAGTACCGGGGGCACCGCTGGACAGAAACTGAAGAAGAAGAAAGCGCAAAAGCCGCCACAAGAGCGCGAAATGGTGGCAGTGTTGAAATCACCGAAGAGCGACCAACCACCACCGGCCATCACAACCACTGTGGAGTCCTTAATGGCCGATATCCCGCCGAAATCCGAGGTGCCCGACGAGCCGACCCCGAGCGAGGATCGAACCGTTAGTTGCTTCATGGCCAAACTGTCAACCGATTGCGCTATCGAGATGTTGCCACAACGACGTGTGGGCGTGGCTAACACCCTGACCCTCAAAGGCCAGCTGATACCAGCCACCATACCGCAGCTGTGTGATGTTTCACCGCAGACAAGCGCGGCTGCTAACGAACCTAGACAGCACCCATCAAGATCTGACTATGCCAATCTAGTGGATATGGCTACCACGTATGAACGCGAGTATTTAATGAAATCTAATTGGGTTTGAATCTGAAACCGGGGTTGGATTAAAAAATTTTACTTTTGCTTTAATCCAACCCTGCCTGGAACGCCGTTTTTGTCATTTTTATTAGCTTTGTATTCATCGCGCGTAACTGGGTTAGATTTGTGTGCCGACTTTCCATTTATTTTGTTGTTTATAGCGTCTGACCCGATTTTTCGCCTACAGATACATATATGTATGTTTAGTGTAACTCGCATTTGGCTTTTTAACTTGCTGTTAGTTGCTTGTTCCATACATACATAGCTTTGCTGAGTGTGCGGTTTGTTCATTTTAGTAGCAAACTTCATTCTTTCTTTCGTTATTTCGTCCTTGCCACAGCGACTATCTGTTTGCACATAGACGGTACAATTTGAAGTACGATTTGATGTATAAAATCTCAATATGTTTCCAATAAAAGCAATCGGAAATGAATGTGGAGATGCAATCGCAGAAGCACAAAGTGAGAAAAAATAAAATCAGACATCGGCAATTGTAAAAGGCATGGAGCAGTGCAAACCTGGGTTCGACCAGATAGACTTGAACCCCGATATAATTTTTTTCTGCATTCGTGTTTCCGGTTTTAGGTTTTTTAAAAACTCTAAACCCGAAACACAAAGTATGATATTCGAAAGTGCTGAATTGTTTTTCGGGTTTCGGGTCTATCTGGCCTAGCATTGCTACTGTATTTTTCTGCGGTCTGTAAATTTGGAAGTCGAATAAAACACTCTCACCTGCAAAGTAATCCACAAATCGGATCAATGTGTCAGTCAATTACTTGGCATGGTCTAGTTTAAAATGCAATAAAATCGTTATTCAACATGATGAGTTTTTGCTGGGATTCGAGCAGGTGCAGGCATATGTAGATGGTCTCATGCCCGTTTCTGAAAGTGTGTAGTTGTCAGTTTCGGAGCGATTGATAGTCATTCATACAAACATCGTTAGCTGATCATTGAATTCGAACAACAAACCAGAATAACCGCCAAAAATAATAGTATTGATACAGATGTAACACAAATGTTCAATTTTATTTGATGCAACGCAGGTGTGCGTGTGCGCTGCTTGACCAATGTGAAGCCATCAAACCGAACAAAACAAGCCTGGTGGGTTGACCATATGGTTTGTTTATGATGTCTGTCCGACATAGAAACAACACACAGGAATGCGGTTTATACACACAAAATGTGTGCATCATCAACACTGTACATGTAAAGCAAACATAAACCGGGGGACCAAGCATGCCGCAAACACTTCAAGGTGAGAGAATTGGGTGCGGTTAGTTATAGCGGTTGGACAGTCAGTCAAATTTCGGCACGAGTAAACAAACAAACAAGCAGTGTTGTATTATAATATACAGCGAACAAGCTGGTGCCTGGGTTGTTGTCTATGGGACGGAGCTGGAGGAAATTGGAGGAAAAGAGGTGGGAAATTGGCGGACTGCTGGTCACAAAGTAAAGTGACCACCAGGACTGCGGTTGTGGGCACTTTGAAGGCATCGATATTGCCACTTTGGTTTGATCAGGGGTTTGAGATCGGAAAGTTTCGTAAACCGATAAACGCTGTATTTTAAAACATCAGCGAGCCAGCCAGTTCGCGCACTGGCTGGTCAATACGGCTATCCAAACCAACAACTACACATAAGTAAAATACTCTGAACGAACATTGCCTGCAAAACTTAATCCAAGCTGGCAAGTTTGCATGCGTAATGTGACACAGTGTTGTTCCCAGTAACCAAACTGGCAGGCTTGATCAGAGCCAACCAAATAATAATAAACACAAACAACATAAGAAACGAAACAGTTAGGTACTTTCTCTGAATCTGCTTTCAATATCAGGCAACACGCAATCCGAGAGACTTGCAATGAGTGATGGACAAAAATGCTGTCGCAACACAACGTCATCCTATACAAAATTATTGAAAGCTGTTCAGATTCACACGTTTCAAGGGTGTGTGATAGGCAGGTTGTCGTAGTCTCTGGGAGAGGTGCCATATTTGTGTGCAGATGGTTTACCGCAATTTTGAAGATTGCGGCAGATGGAAAAAGCTGTGTGGTAAAAAAAAACACGACAACGTTATGTACGTTTGTCTGTTTGGCCTCGGCTATGCCATGCCTGAGAGCTGTGCTATAAAAATTGAAATAAAAAGTAGCCATGAATGAATCTGGGAGAGGTGCCACGTTGATTTGTGTGATTTGGTATTGAGATGGGCGGAATGCCAGGACTAATAGGAATGCGCGAGCGCATTATTGACCAAACAAAGTTATAAAACATTATCCGTAAGATATAATCCGAATGGATTTCGACAAATTAGCAAAAAGGAAATTTCACAACGCTGGACGCATCCGAAAATGATCCAATTCGGGATTTGAGACACTTTTAATGATCCAGAACAAACAGTTTATTTTTATTCACACACAATCAATTGCGCGGAAATAAAGACGTTTTTTGCAGCCCGCCGGTGATGGTGTATTTAGTTGCGCAAAAGGCCTTCCCAGAAATAAAAACTTACGGTTCGTCTTCAAAGATTGCACAAAAAACGTCGCACAATTTGTTTTCGAGTTGACTGTTCGTATTGCTCGGGCCGCCGTCGCATAAACAATGATTTGCGGTGGTTTGCGCGATTTATTCCTACGTACGATACAGTCTTTTCACTTTATAATGGCATTTCGTGTAACCGCACATATATATGTGTCTGTGATCGTTATAAAAGTAAACTAAGGGCGAACTTAAGTTAAATCCGGAATCCGGAATCCGGAAATAATTTGCATGTAAAAATGCAAAACATTTCTAGGTTCCGGAAATATTTCCGGAAAACGCAAGAGTTTACATGCAAAAATAATGCGTTTTACGGAAATAATTCCGGATTCCGGTTTCCGGATTCAACCTAAGCGCGCCCTAAAACATACAATAGATTAGAAGTACTGATGAGTTATTATATGGTCACTGCTTTACACGCTGCTGCACCCGGCCTGAACGCGTCACCAGCGTTGTGATTCTAAGGATCGCTTCGTCGGCAACGACGCTAATCGTACTCAAGCAGCGCTGAATATAAGTGTCAATTGGGGGCTGTGTGTGGACGACGATATTTGGCGATCTGAGTTGACGTCATGAATATAAGTCAGTTTAAAGTTGGATCAACGAGAATTAATGAGTACTGGATTCAAATATAACTTGTATCAACGCAATTGAACGGTTCTCTGCTGTTCGCAGACAACTGCACCACACCCCATCCTGTCAGCGTTTCATCACCCAATTGCACTGTTGTCACAAGCGTGCGCCAAAGCCGCACTGCGTCTTCCCGCCGATAGTGACAGAGGCACACTTGAACTCCACATTCTATCCACCAAACCAACAATAGACGCCGATGAGCGCGTAGTCGGGCAGAAATACAACAAGTGGCCACATGATTCGTCAGGAACTGTACGGTCGAAACAGAGCGCTGATTAAACTAACTTTAACAGCGCTGTCAAATGACGCCAAAAACGTACATATTTCTGGGTCTATGCAAGAGCGGCCTTTCGACCGCACAGTTTTCGAACACGTCTGTTGCAAGACGGTGGGTATTTTTGAGTGTTTGTGTGTTTTCTCGTGAATCCAGAACTGATAATCTAAATACACGCCATAGTGCGTTTGAGAATTTTATTGTTTTACAACGCAGACCTTTTTACACAACTTGGGTTGATTTGTACCTTATCACCAGGTTGTCATCCTTTGCGGTGTAGCCTATACTTATACGTGTATTACGCGCAAATACGCCGTTCACTTTCGGTCACCAAATACTACCGAAAATTATGCAAACTTTATGCACCAACATTCCACAAAAGCACAACACCACCCGCGTCTGGCACTTTTCTCGCAGAAAAAAATGTGTGAACACGTTATCAATACACAGTTTACGCTTGGGCAGTGATGTTCCATTATACAAATGGTAATAAATAATTTTACGGACGGGGTGGGGTTATTCTTTTGTAGGTTCCGTTTGTGTCCCCCCAATACAAAGTTGAACACAATACATACTTCAACTTACGCAAACAACCAACAAAATTTCACAGCTACTATTTTATTTACATACGTTTCCCGGCAGTGTTCAGATCAGTGTTTGTTTGATGGATAAGTAATTAGTCGATGATTTGCTGCGAAGGGGTCTATTTTTTCGAACTTCACTTGACCTGAGAAAAGTTTAATCTGAACTTGTAATATACATCTGTAGGTATGTATCTTATTAACACATGATTTTATGGCTCGTTGGACAAACTAAAATATGTACAACTTAATTGATACTAGCATGTTCGCAACGATTTGATACTCACGTGCTCAGAGATGTGGCTCACATAACCACATGTGCCAAAACACACATCTGACTGTAGCAGATGAAATCGGACATATTTCAACCACATAACATCTCATACAAGTGGGCGTTGCCTTGAATTTGGGCATGATTTGGAAAGTGGTTGCTAAGTTGAAATGTTTTCGCATCGTGTGACAAATACAATACTCATTCGTAACTATGGCTGAAGCAAACAAACAGCCCACGTCTACATAATACATTTACACATCCATGCCTCGACTGGCATCACTGTCATGTGGTCAGGGCGGATCAAAGCGGGCCACAAATGTGGGACCGGTTTCATCAATTTAGTCCCATGTGGCACAATTTCAGCGAATAAATGAAATTGCGGGATCCTCAGTGCAACACACTGATGGCCAAAAAGTTTGAATGATTTTCAGCTGCGAAAAGGCAAGATGCAACATGATTCTTGAAATGATAAAAATTACTGTTCAGATTTGGCTCCGCGGCAAACAACTGAATCCGTTCCTGACGTTTACCTAAAACGTACATGCAATTCGGTCTTTGACGCTCAACGACAGAGTACATCGGAGCTAGCATGGTAATGCTAAGCGACATATGGTTCATTCCCTATAGTGCGCTTTCTGAAAATTTTGATCGTGCGCTATTTCAACAATACTCAACCGAATGAGCTCAAACTTGCACACAATGTATATACCGTACCCCAAAATGGCCACACAAAATTTCATTCCGCTGCGTGCCCACTCGCGCGATCGCGGGCAAGATACAGTTGAAATTTTTGTAAAAACGTTCTTTCCCTTTTTTTTTCCACAAAAGAGTAGTCAGGGCCCAGACGTTACTGAACACCAGAAATGTTAATATCGCATATAGGGTTTTCGCACACGAGAAACACGATGGTGCTATCGCTGACTTCGTAACTCCACGACTGAGACCCGTTCCAGACCATGACCACGACCTTTTGTATGTAAAGTGTGCTTCCCGAAGTAAAATTTCGCCGAAAAGTTGGGTTACCAGAACTATTAAAGTTGTTTATGTGGTTTTCGCACTCGAGAAACACGGTGGTGCTATCGCCGAGTTCGTAACTTTTAGTATGAACGGTTCCAGACCATGACTTTTTGTACAGAAAGTATGGTTCTAAAGCCAAAATCAGCGGTTATATGTGTTTTTAATCGTTGTTACGTCAAACATATATTAATTCCAATTGGTTAAATGTTTTTCAGCTCAAAAACAGCCATAATGGACGCTCAGACACACACAACAATGCATTAGTGCACGCTACGCAGTTGCCTGATTGATAAAGCGCACAATGTATTACCCACAACACACAGCCAGCCAGCCAGCACACACACACAGGCAGGCAGCCAGCACACACACACACAGGCAGCCAGCACAACAGGCAATGCAGCAATGCACGCGTAGTTACATATGTAGTAAAGCTTGTGAAGGAGATTGGCGAAGCGATGTCCGAGCGGTATAACGCGCAGCACCGAAGATGAAAGGCCGCGGGTTCAAACATTCACGCGCGCAGCTAACTTTGTTTTATCTTACTAACTTTTAATGAATTCTGGGTAACATTTTTCAGTTTTTTTCGTGTTTTTATTTGAGATTAATTATTAAGCACAGGCGCGGTTCGCAGTTTATGCGCTGTGATGTCATTCATGATAAAATACCCACAAGATATCAACTTGTTAATTAAAATTGCTGTTGCTCTCTAACATTCGAAGCTTTTTCCGCATGTATAATTTGACTTTCGTGGGAAAGTTAAATAGTAGTTTTTACATAACATTGAATCCAAGATCAGATGCAGCGGCCAACACCAAAGCAATCTGGAGACTGATGTTTGACACTTATTTCGTTGCTGAAGCTGAAAGGACAGGTTGCATGGAAGTTCATTGCACAGCTTTGCTTGGTACTAAACCAACAAGTGCCATTCTCTGAGACGATGCGCAATCAGTGCGCTATAATTGATGGTATTGGTCGCACAATGACTATATAAGAATCCATCCAAAAATTTTCCTGAATGGTAAGGCACGTCTCGCTGCAGATCACAAGCGGTCTATTTATTTTTTTTCCGAAACATTTCTGCCGATATCACGCTCACTGTGTTCAAACAGCTTCACTGTAATATCGCCAGAAATGTTTTGGAAAAAATATAAATAGAACACTTGTGATCTGCAGCGAGACGTGCCTTACCATTCAGGAAATTTTTGTGGATGGATTCTTATATAGTCATTGTGCAACCAATACCTAGGGTGTCAAATACATACCTGGCGGTAAATTAAAAAAAATAAATAACTTGACAAGTTACCATGTTCCTCAAAAACATAGACATGCTCGTGGGGCAATGCGTTAGTTTTGTTTCAGTGGTGGGTGAAGACGCAGACACAAGCGTGTCTCCATTGTTAGAACCCCATAGTGAAATCGAAACACAAAATTGGCCTTATGTCACGATAACCACCGATTCATATATCCTGCCAAAAAGTACAGCATCCTTAAACTAACCCCCACACCTCATTGCGCTCATGTGCGTTGATTACTTGAGAAAAGTCTGACGGTCGACATTTTCTTAGTTAGAACCATTGCTTGCCGGAACTGAAAACTTTCTGTGCCTGATTTATCCGGGTTCTGTGTTTGACGCTTGCGCGATATAAAAGAACGACACAAGAAAGAAAAATGCCCCAAGGGGCATAAAAGAAATATGGTTCCCTGGCTGACTGGCATAAAAGAACGATACTAGCTTGCACCACTTTGCTGATGTTTCATTAGGCACTGGAATAAACGTAAGTGTGTTCTGAGCTGTTTGATACCGAACAGTAGACATTGAACCATATTCCCGGCGCGTGCTGTCTTGCCACCAGAGACACAGGGCACGGAGATATTGAAAGATTGCAATATTCTCTTTACTCCTCTCTTTGTTAAACCATCGTGCGCAACCGAAGACTGCACACTTACCGTCGTGAGGTTGAAAAGAAGAAACAATTGCCTGGGTTTGCACGAAAGTTTCGATATCGGCTGGGTGTTGGTTCAAAAGAGTTCGCGCCGGGAATATGGTTCAATGTCTACTGTTCGGTATCAAACAGCTCAGAACACACTTACGTTTATTCCAGTGCCTAATGAAACATCAGCAAAGTGGTGCAAGCTAGTATCGTTCTTTTATGCCAGTCAGCCAGGGAACCATATTTCTTTTATGCCCCTTGGGGCATTTTTCTTTCTTGTTTTAACGTGCTCGGTCTGAACGATTCCTTTGGTCGTGTCGTGGCGGACAACCAAATATTGCCGGCATCAAGACCAATTGACGCGGTCAGACAGCAAGATGGTGATTGGTGTGGTTGTTACAACAATGGTGATTGGTGTGGTTGTTACAACAATGGGTTGGTGACCAGTAGTTGATCAGTTTAATCAGTTTATTTTGCTTGAGTCAACGTCATGTGTTCGTGGGACCTGAGCTGAGAGCACAAAGAATAGAGCGCCGTTCTACGCTCATTGTACTCATATACCTGATACCTGCTGGGGCACATTGGGTATTACAGTCACCATTCGTAATAGCGGTATCAACGGGACAACGTTATGTCGAATAGAATGTGTATGGAATTTGCGTTGAGGGACATCCAAAAACGATATCATAACATAACTATTGAATATCGCTATAGCGAATAGCTTCAGTACTGCCAATTTTCGGGACACGACGAAATGTATCGTTATAAACGAATATATCGCTATAGCGAATATTGTTATAGCGAATAGTGACTGTACCACGAACTTAGCAATGTCAACGGGCGAACTGTGTCGTTTCGAAACCACGGCATTCATGGCCTGGCGCACAGTTGTTGTTGACGCGCGGTGTGCAGCCCCAAACTCATACTTTGTGTCCACATCGCAGCGTGCCTCGTCCCAACCGGCACCAATCTGAACACGAGCGCTACTGTGTTGAGCGCGGTGGACGGAAACGGAAGCGTGCCTCTGGGTGGGACGGGCTCGGTGCAGTGCAACGACGGCTATGCGTTCGCGAGGGATTATTCGGTTGCGACAAAAACGATCACTTGTGTGGCCAACAACGCTTGGAGTGCACTCACCAACTGTCTGCCAAGTAGGAATGTTTCGCGCTGATGGTGCGACACGCACCGGGTGAGAGCGCGCAGTTTGCGCAGTTTCATTTCAGCGTGCGCCCTGCCTCCGAACACAGATCCAGCTGTGAAAAATGTCACGTGCCGAAGCACCGGTTTGTTTTCCACCATATATACGTTCGTGTGTGCAAGGAGTGTGAGACTCTTATTTAAATTACGCCTCACTTGCTACGGCGCAGAAGCACAAGTGGAGGCCGAATGCACACTTCTGAATGCAAGTGGCGCGTTTGACACGCGCTACGACAAAGGTCGATGTTACGTGACCAACACGGCGGGCATTTCGATAACACGAACACAAGCGGGGGCGCTGTGCGCGACTGGATTCGGCGGTGTGCTCATAAACGGACATCTGGCACATCTGTACACCCAAGCCATTTCGACTCAAATCATGGCGATGGTGAGTCCCCCCGCGAGTCGTGAAAGACAGCGGTTTTCAGGTAGATGTACTGGAGAAAGCAAAAGGCTCCTGATCACTTCCGATTTGAGAGACAAAAAAGAAAAAATCACGAACACAGTAGGCCCCCGAATGCTTTATTCGGACATTTTCATCAGCATGATTCTCCACTGGTGAGTAGCGACGCACTTAATTTATTTGGCACAGTCGTTAGCGATCCGGTGCTCTTTATTGGTCCAGGGGTTTAGCAATGGGACACTTTCGCATTCGTGGCACAATTCGTTCAGACAACTTCCCATCCTGCTTTCTTGATCACGTTAACCACCACTGTTGACGTTCCTATTGCTGTCGTTTCTTACAGTGGTAAATAACTAGTCGGTACCCGTGCCGACGCATCGGTTAAAGCTTAGTGCTCGTCCACCTCATCTAACCTTTTATCCGAACACCCCCGTTAGTACACCTAAAGTTATCCATGAAAACTGGAACTTACCTACTGGAAAACTGAAAACTGGAACCCATCCCACCACCCTACATTCTTGTTTCAGTAGTACACACAATTGTTCACGAAGAACATTCTAACCAAACGTTCCCCACGGAAATTTTCCGAATCAACCCCCAGTGCCTGCTATTTCGGGGTTGGGGAAGTGGGCGTTGGGGGCTCATTTGAAATTCTCCGGTGCGGAGTTCATATGAGATGACCCTTGCTATGGACCCATTGCCAGAACGTCGCGCCGCCCTACGGATTTGCCTGGGTCGGTCATCGCCAGCTGCCCGGCAGCGTTGAACCCGCCGGCGGTTGGGTGTTTGATCGAATCAGTGACGGTTTCATCTACGACCGCGTCAACAGCACGTCGTGGTCAGCGGGTGAGCCGAATGACGGCGGCAGTGGCGAGGAGTGTGGAGCGATTATTGCGTCAATGCAGCTGTTCGTTGATCGAGAGTGTGGCGGGACCGTCGACGGATACGTTTGCGAATATGGTACATGAAATTACACTGTTGTATTGGTCGCACAATGACTTTATAAGAAATGGTCGAATTTGTTTTCCTGAATCGTAAAGCGGGAAAGTGACGGGGCAGTGACGTGGCGTTGCTCGATAGCACACAAAGCATGCAGACACCGAAATCTAAATACCCAAATGAGTGAAACATGACGTGATTTTCAGATGAGTTTCGATGACCCCGAGTCGTTCACAGTGCACACGAATGATCACGTGACCTACATCGGTTTGGAGGAAAGAATCGATGACAAATTTCAATGTTGCTGGGCTGATGAGTCTCGTTCTTGATTGTTTTTGTGTCAGATTCGTGCTTAGTTGCTTACGATGGCTTGGGACACCTCTGTTTGTCCAAACTCTGCAAATTTGTCGAGTTTAGTCAGCGGTGTAGCGCTTGAATTGCAACTACCAGCGACGCAGCAGTCGGTAAAACAACAACCAAGTGAATCGTGGCATATTTGTCGAAAATATAGTTCCATTGTGCATGCGAGTTGCCAGCACCATAAAAACGTGGCCCACATTGTCTGTCGAACTATTTTCAACAAAATCGTTAGGCCGAAAGTAGTTGATTTGTGATTGCAGACTGCAACAGCAGCTATCACCGCCGTTCAGTGCTGCGTGCGCACGTGAAACATCACTCAGGCGAAAAGGACTGTGCTTGTCCGTTTTGCGGACAGTTTTTCTCGGACAAACAAGCAGTGGTCAGGCATTGGCAACGCAAGCTCACCGACGGTTGGGTTGGTTTGCAGCCGGTTTTTTGCCATGTTTATCAGGTCCACAAAGAAATTGAAGAAGAAAACTATTTTCAGGCACCGAATTCAAATGTTATTATTGTCACAAGACGTTTGCTTCGGAATCCCTGCTCAGATCACATAGCCGACGACACGTCAAGAATTACAAGTGGGAATTTCTTCTTATTTTTTTGTTGAAAATTTCGGAATTAATGAATGAAATATGTAAAAAAAACTTATTTACAGGTGCGATTTATGCGAAATGACGGTTGACACGCCGCACGAACTTCGGACGCACATCAAAAGGCGGCACAGTCAATTCAAAGAGTTTGTGTGCTCGGTGTGCAATCACAGGTATACATGTTATGGGGAATATTGGACATGGTCAGGCATCGGCATATGGACTGACACCGACGCTTTCTTTGGAAGGCAGTGACGACCCCGATGAAAAAAACACCGACACCGACAGTTGAATATTTTCCCGACGCCGACTGTTTTTTTTTCATCGAATAACGATGCGCTTGCAAAAACCGGTGGTTGAATGCAAAAATATTCGAACGATTTTTATTTTGAAACGAAAATTTCAGTGAAAGTTAATATTTTTGGTACAAACATGGGGTTGAAAGGTTGCATGCCGACAGCGACATCTGAGAAGAACCGACACTTTTGGCCGCCGACACCGACCTTTTTTCGACACCGCCGCCGATCCCTGCGGGCAATGTCGGCATCCTAAAAAGTGCAGGTGTCACGTATCCAATGATCTCGATCCTCAATCTTTTCATGGCGCACTGTCTTCTTATGTGTGGGTTGTGTCCCTGAAAACGCAACGACAGATTTAAAGGGGAAATTGCACATTCCTAATCGCCTTTCAAACTCTACAAGTGTTTAGACAGTCGCGTGGGCATCATGAAAGTCAAATCACTTGGTACAAACTCTCAAACATGTACCCAGGAGAAGCAGTTTAAAGGGAACAATCGGGAAGAAAATTCGGCGCGGATCGGCCGAATTTCCACCTGCGCATTCAGGCAAATTGCCTGATCAAAAAGCTGTCAAGACGACAGAATGTTTCGCACGATTCTTGAAACTCACTAACTATAGAATTTCGCTTTTCTTTATATTTCGAATTTCGACGAATTGTTCCAGCGCGACAAGCAGAGCATTAAACATTTAGCAGACACGCTGGAACAATTCGTCGAAATTCGAAGTATAAAGAAAAGCGAAATTCTATAGTTAGTGAGTTTCAAGAATCGTGCGAAACATTCTGTCGCCTTGACAGCTTTTTGATCAGGCAATTTGCCTGAATGCGCAGGTAGAAATTCGGCCGGTCCGCGCCGAATTTTGTTCCCAGTGGCTTGTCTTAAACGGAATCTCCTGGGTACATGTTTGAGAGTTTGTACCAAATTATTTGATTTTTGTGATGCCCACATTGCTGTCTAAACACTTGTAA
Source organism: Rhynchonema sp. JSB1_4 (assembly GCA_030248065.1). NCBI lineage: Eukaryota > Metazoa > Nematoda > Chromadorea > Monhysterida > Xyalidae > Rhynchonema > Rhynchonema sp. JSB1_4. The sequence goes on from JASAMV010005530.1 coordinate 98,150, forward strand.
AACTTGAAAGGCGATTAGGAATGTGCAATTTCCCCTTTAAGAGTCGGATTTGTTTTTTTTTTGCCGGCGTTTATTTGTTTGTGACTGCGCATCATTGAGTCATACTGTTTCTGCGCGCCTCTGAGACAAACATGTCATAACAGCGAAACATTTACTTGTCCTGTGATTTGAGATTGTTGGATTGGGAAAAAGAGATCGGGAACAAGGAGACGACACAAACGAACTAAAACAGACTGTCATTGTGTTTTGGCTTCTTCGCAAACAGAAAGTTGGACGCACTTTCTCCCCAATTAAGTTACATCTACTTCAGAAATGGTGCGGTGATGCAAATCCATTCGAATGAAGCAGAAAAACCTCTCTCAATTTCCAGTTTCGCGATGTTGGCCGATCTACGACGTCATCTAACGGTGCACAGCGACAATATGGCCTATGAATGTGAGGATTGCCCGAAGAAATTCAGATGGCCCGCCTCTTTGAAGAGGCACGTGGAAACCGTACATCAAAAGGTCGGTTGGTTTGGTTTAGTTAATCATGTATTTTTTGTCGAATTTATAAATGGCAGCTAACGTCACTGGCGCGACTAGCCCGGGTCATTTTTTTCCAAATTATTATTAGTCCGTCCCAAACGTCAATGTAATTCGAAAATTCTTGATCACCAAATAAACCACATCATAAAATATTGTTCAAATTTCCGGCTGCACGAGTTCTACAGCATTGTCATTTTTTGTTTGTCCATTTCGGCTTGCCTTCGCAAATGGGCTTTGCACCAAGCCATGATCGTCATTGAACGCCAAGCTGACATAAAAGACCGTGAATGCCCCCACTTGCACAAATTTTCAGCAGCCTCCCTTATACGCGTGCCATTGCTGTGACAAACGCTATTACCAGGGCAAGTCGTTGACCAAACATTTGCGCATGGTGCACGGCATGCACGTTAATGTGGATGGTGGACACACCAGATTTCAGTGCGTTTTTGGTGGATTACTTTTATTAGTTTTTTGCGTGGGAAAATATAGCCCGCGTGACAGTTTCTGGTGGGATTCCTCCCTTGGTCATCGCGATATTTGTATCGAGACCTAAAATCTTTTGCCGACATAAAAAATTTTTTACGCTGGTCAAGATGATCCCTATTATCGGCTGTCGCTATTAGTACAAAAGATCGCCGGAGACCGGAATACGTGGAAAACCATAGTAGTGGGCTCGGATATCTGACCGAGCGTGAAACTGACCCTGATCTTGCAGGTACAAGAGATGCGCCGATGGTTTGTACCGTGTGCAAACGGAGCGCCTCGAAAGTCACCAGCTGACCACAGCTGCTCAGTTTGTGGCGCAAAATCAAGAAAATTTTGTGAACATTTTGTGATATTGTTGTTCAAAAATATGACATTGTGCAGTTTGTTGTCTTTCTGACGTGCATGATGAAAGTCTACTAGTTTGTGAAATTCTTGTTAACCGTGCGGTTTCAAAAGAAAAATGGTCAAATCAACTTTCAAAACTGTGGATTGTTGTATTTTCAGTGTTTCATCCCGGTTGAATTACCATTGTGCCACCTAATGGCATTTATTCAATCATTTGCTCCTTCCAATTATAAATGTGTCCTTTTCGACCCGTCGAACTTTCTCGTTCAGAATTTGCAACAATCATGAGCGCGCTGCACAAGCCCTGGGTGCAATGTCGTCGCTTTTGTCCTTTTCGACAGCTGGTGCTCAGACGATTCATTCTGTCATCCACCTACCGAATCCAGCCCAAATGGGAGACCAGACGCGCGGCCGTGCTGAGAAAGTTCAATGCAAAAATTGACAATGGTTGGTTCGGTCTGGCTGTGAGGTGTCTTAAGTTGGAAGCACAATGATCATATAAGAATTCGTCAAATCAATCCTGATTTTCATGTTCAGTCGCTCTTAACCACTGTACTATTTGTGATTGTCACAGAAGATTTTCATCTAAAAATAATCCAGCAGAGCACCCACGTTGCTGCGGGTCTGCTACGGGTTTTGGTGACTGCATTTGTGCGTGATCGCGCAACACAACGTCATTGCCCCGTCACTATCTGCTTCACGATTCAGGAAAAAAAATTGACCAATTCTTATAAAGTCATTGTGCGACCAATATCTAGAGTGACTAATGTTTCTCTCGTGCATGGCTACCCAGTCCTTGCCGCAACTAATATTGATCATGTGTTGCAAAACTCGCACTTGACAAAACTAGAAATTGACTTCAAACGTCTTTCAGTTGAATATCTATCACAACGTCAACGACAATTGAACGCCGGTCAAATGTTGACACCGTATCAGTTAGACTTGGTGAGTTTTTTTAAATCTATTGTGAATAAACCTAATTTGCACATCTGCCAATCATTATTATATTACCAGTATTGCTCACATTTATGAAAAAACTGGATAAAATGCTGCTATACACTCCTTTTAGGCAGCCCATTGTGTTACGGAGCCGGAACGATTTGACGTGCTCAAAAATATTATCTACAGGTGTGTGAAATTGATTATCCCGGATGAAGGTAGTAAATTTGCATGAAAATTTACTTTTTTTGACAAGATATGTTTTTTTCGGTATCGTCGATCACCGAACAATTCATTTATGCTGGAATCAACCCACGATGCGATTGTACGGACGTGCTTGCAATTGGATCGGCCAGAATTGCTCGCCGATTTATTGACTGATGTGGTTAGCTATTCCATTCATTTTCTCTTTCATTTTATTCTGATATGTGCAGTGAAATACTATCCAATGTTTTTTGTTAAGATAAACTACGGCGTCTTTCCGAATGAAATATCAATCAACACGTTCATTGACTATTGCTTGAAACACGAAAATTATATCGGTACGTTTGGTGGATTGGTTGGTGTTTTGTTTTGTTGTCATTTCTGCTTTGTACGTGCTGCCCGACACAAACGGATCCAGGCCGGTGGGGCACAGTAACCATGCCCCGGCCGCTCGTATGCGATGATAGGCCGGTTTTCAAGTTCATGTGTTTTTTTTTCAAATTTGTTTGAAACGTGGAGTAGCGATTGATATCTTCTTACTTGCTGTAGCAAAATATGGGATCAACAGAACATTTTCTTGTCTTCTTGCTGTTGTTGTCAATGACCTAAGTTGTGTTCTTCCTGTCCTGCAAATCTTGTGTTCTTCCATTCCTGCGAATCATTTTGATTCAAAAAAACTTTTTTGACAAAAAAACCGTCATAATTGTTGCAGACGCGTGCAAGGCAGCAGTCTACCTAACACAACAAGAGATGTTCGACAATCATCTGTCCGTGTGGCTATCGATTTATTCGTGTCTGAAATGGTTCGAGTCCATGTCCCAGACCGAGACCGACTCCTGGTCTGAGCCCGGCGAGGCAGACGGGGAACCGGACGAAGACCAGGACATGGATGATAGCGAGGTTGGCTGGCTGATGTTTCATTGTTGGCAAAATTATATTTTCTTTTCTTCAAAGCTAAGATTACTAAAAAAATTTGTCTTTGGATATTTCCCTTCTGACTGTGTTGTTCAGTGATGTGGGTAGGGGTAATACCCAAACCTGGGTCTCTATTTATGTATGTCTACCAAAAAATCCATACCTCCCAAACCCAGCTATCTCTGTCCGCCACGTCCGGACATCAACCATGATTTTGGTGCCAAAATTTTTTTGGCTCGGTTTGCGTGATCGCTGATCTTTCACTCATATGGATGACCAGCCTAAAATGATTCCACGTTTTCACTAAGTTCACGTCTAAAGTTGTCTAAAGAAGCAACTGAGACAAAGAGCAAAAACTACAAGATAATTCCTCTGTTTGATAGCAACAGTGATTGCAGCTGACCGTAGTGTGGTTGCTATGACAAGATTCATTCGCATGCAGCTGCATTTTTTGACGATACCTCCGTGCATAGAGGTTTTTCCGGTGCCGATCAGTCAATTGGATCATTTTTATTTTTTTAATATTTTTTTCAGTTCACGTTCAAAGTGCCGTATCTGAAGAACCCTTGGTACGATCATCATTTCGACCTAATCGATTCGCCTCGTCGCTCCGTGGGCAAATCACTAATGTGGATGTCGGGGACCCTTTTAGATGAATTCAGGCACACGCCTGAACTTGTCGGCTGTGAACTTTTGGGCGCGATTATGCTCGGCAGACATGATGGTATAGTGAATATGATTGGACAGATGAGATCAAATGAGAAATTGACGATTGATGAGAAAGCGGTGGGTGGTTTCGTGGTTGTTGGTTTTTTTGTTGACAATTTACGCGGCCCATTTGCACGTCGCTGGCGTGCTGAGTCGGGGATGCAAAATGGGTCGGGTCTTGCGATTTCGTTGGTTCGGTAACCAGCGTGAAAGTTGCAAAGCAACCCAATCAGGTGTGAGGCTCTCATAGGCTAGTCAAGATCACACGAACAGCGAAATATCGCAAGATATGACCCTACTCATTTTGCAGCCCCGACCCAACATGTGCCTGCAATTTGTGCGTGTGGACGATTTGTTTTCGCATTCAGCAGATTCTGATATCAAAATTTTCAGCGCAATCTGTGTTTAGCGCAATTGAATTTCCAACGAAAAGAGATCGAACGTCGAGCGGAGGAAGATGCGGAGGAAGACGAAATTCAAGTGACGCCGAAACCCGAAGCGCTCACAATCGAACAAGTCAATGATATTGAGGTTGTTTGGTTTTGTTGTTTGATTGTGTTTTATTACTATGTCATTCAAGCACGGACAAAATACTTAGCGGGCACTGAAGGTTCGTATCTTGACTTTGGCGTTGACTTTGTATTACGCTGAGACTTTGGCCTAAGCCTACACAAAACGCCCGACATCGACATCGTGTTTTTTGAATAAAAACAAGGAAAACTTTGCTCATCTGGCTCACTGAGGAAATTTTTATGCTTAATTCGCTCGATAACAAGGGTTTTGGATGAAATGAACACAGTGGTGTCGTTGGGGGGGGAAGGGGGGGGGGGTTACCCCCCCCCCCTAGTATCCGGTATCCGGTATCTTGATTTTTTCCCCAGGGGTATCCGGTATCCTGACTTTTTGTCCAGGGGTATCCTACCCTAAAATTTTTCCGAAAACCGTAAAAATCACCCATTTTTACCTCTAAAATGCTCAAAATCGCTTGCTGGCGCAAGCATAACCCCCAGAAATGACCGTTTTTGCGCTTCCAACACCAATTTTGCTCAATTTTCGTCTAAAAAAATTGACCTTTTTTGAACAACCCCCCCCCTGGGTATCCGAGATTTTTTATTTTGGGAGGCAACCCCCCCCTGGTATCCGAGATTTTTCATTTTGGGTATCCGGTATCCGAAAATTTTGGATTTTGGGTATCCGGTATCCTGACTTTTTGATTTCCCAACGACACCACTGAATGAACACTGGAACAATGCGTTCTGTGGCTTGGTAGAACGTTTTGGTCGAAATAATATTTTGAGGAATTTTTTCTCTGAACGAAGTTGATGCTTCAAAAAAAATCTGACATCTGAATGCACCCGACTCCCGAACATTCCCTGACAGTGCCCGATGCCTTTTGGTGGGTGGACGCAGCTTTTGAAACCCCGTTATTCTTCGTCGGCGACACGATTTTTCAATCACACTTTTCCAGAATGCTGCTGCTTCCCAGGCTCATGTTGTGTTCTGACTGCGCTTATGTTTCACGCGTGTATGACTGTGCCATCTCACATGGTGGTAAACAGTTTCCACAACATCTCAACCTCCAACAACAATTAGGGAACACCAGTATCAGATCTTGACTAATTGCTGCTAGCGGATTGATTATGCAAGTTTTGATTCACAACTGGATACCGGTCGTATTGTCATACCAAGGGCGGATCCAGGGGTTACACGGGCTATGCCCCCTCCCCTTTGGTCACATTGGGCCCTGACGCGGGGCACCGTTTCGAAAGGCAGAAGAAAAAAAGGGACCTCCTAGGTCACCGGATTTTTACTCAGATACACATCAAAAGTCCAAAAATCGCGCGCTTCGCTCGTCAGATACACAGTTTCCAATGAAACGTGAATGTCGGTCGGGCAAAAAGTGCCAAAATTTTGCATGGTCACATTTTTTTACAAAACTTTGTGTAAAACCGCCAAATTCTGAAACAAGCACTGGATACAAATGGTTTTTCAGAAATAAGCATTTGATAAAAAAAGACTTTTTGAAATTGGCCCCTCCCTCGGCCAAAACATGGATCCGCCCCGCCACTATATCATGCCCGTAACAGCGTTGTTGCTTTGCATCATTGATTTTATTCAATAAACATTTTCTCAAGTTCCAGGAACAAATCAACGCATTTCCAACCACCAAACCATCCTCTGATAATGCATCATTATCCGCCTCCGTCCTGGGACTGTTCAAAAAGTCACAACCGCAGCTGGAACAAACCGACATGAAACATCAGATGCAATTGTACGAACAATGGGACGCTGTGCGGGAACGCGAACGCGTGGCTACGGTGAGCAGAATGGATGTTTTGGCCGATTTCAAAATTGTTTATCGGTTCGGTCTTGGCTGACTTTTTTTCTTAAGAATGTTTTGCGATCAGCGGATGCTACTAATTTCGACCGGCGGGAAAGGTTTTCCGCGACAACTTTTACGCTGGTCGAAATTAGTGGCATCTATAAATGTCCAGAATATCCTCACTCAGAGCAAAAAGTCACCAACCGAAGCAAGCGTGGACTCGGACTTATAACCAAGTCTGATACTAGAAAGTGAGAGGAAAAGTGTCGCATACATTTCCACCCGTGGTGAACAAATGTTTCAGGCGAGAATAGCCGAATTATCCGAGCGTCTTGAGCAGATCCGAGCCGAACGGACTGAACTGAAGAAGCAATACGATTTGTTGACGTTCTTTGAACATCGAGAAGAATATGAAAAGAAGGTGGGTGCGTAGTTTTTTGGCACTGGTTAATGCGGGTGGTGGTTCGCTTCATTATTAAAATATTTTCACAAGAAATTGGAAGGGGATTTATTTGGAAACGCACGATTAACTTCCCTGGTGCGCAAATCATTCAGGGTGAATAGACTTGGCATCTTCCGCTACAGCTGATTGGTTGCCATTTTGAAACATCCAGCTGACGCTTGCGATTTTTCTTCTGCAATTTCCCGCGTGCAATCAGCTCAATAAAAATGAAAGTCTGATGCTTATGTTTCACGCTTGTACGACTATGCCGTCTTGCGTGGTGGTGAACTGTTGCTGTGGCGATAATATCGTCAAACAAAGTGTTGTATGAACAAAACAAATAACAAAGGCAACCAAGGCTATACTTGATTAATTACTGCAAACGGATAGTTATCCAACCAAGGCTATACTTGATTAATTACTGCAAACGGATAGTTATCTTCGTTTGATCAACATTTGGAAGTCGCGCTTCTCGTTATGCCCATATAAGCGATGTTGATTTGCATCATTTAGTTTATTCAATAAAATCACATTTTTAAGACATACGTTTTGTCAGGTCAACTCGTGTTTGTGTGTGTTGCTGCTGGTATGGGGGCACCTGCTTTACCAGTACCCGCATGTGCTTCTGCATCTCTGCAAAATTGTGATTCTTGTCATTTTTTTCCAAATTTCCAGGCCGATTTCGGCGCTCACGACAAAGTTGACCAGAAAGACACTGGTGAACTTGTGCTATCGGATGAGGAATACACGGCCGTTTTGGGAGAGAAATTCAGATCGTTGCGCGCTGAGAGACTGGCGGAGGAAAGGAAGAAAGTCTCGGTGACCAGGGGTTATGCGAAAGGCGGACTCGGTGATTTTTAGCTTTTTTTTATTCTGTTGTTGGTTCTGTTTCTATTTTTTCATCAGTGACTTATTTGTCACGATCCAGAAAGTTGTTATGATTTGCTCAACACTGCCTACACTATGTCACGTTTATATCCTGCGCGGAAATGATCCGTTTAATAAAATCTTTTGACGAGGTTCTTGGTGTACATGGGTGTCTTTTGAAATATGTACACATGCGTTGCCTTTTTTTCGCGAATGCACCGTCACGCGTGCAGTATTCTTTTCCACATTTGTCATGTCGTATTTCTTTTCATGTGTTTTAAGATAAAACGTGATCGGTGCATTGATTCGATGCTCCAACTAATACTTGGATGGTGAAACCTTTTTCTTGCCGACGGTCGGCCATGTGTTATAGCGCACCGTGTCTTTGGACTGTGCTGAACAGCAGTTTTCGGGGTCGAAATACCCTGTGCCTGTTATTTGTTACCCTGTCCTGGAAATTTATCCTATGGAAATTTTTCGGTTTTTCTTTTCACAAAATATAAAGAACCGATTTTTTCGCAACTGTAGAAAGTCTATGATGCCAAAAGTCACGTGACAAAGGCAGCACCGAATGAGCACAGTTCGATATCCCAAATATGCATTCTAGAAACCGACTATAATCAAATCCAACAATGTTGTCAGCAGCAGCAGCCGTCAGTCACGTCGACAAAGAGGTCGATGCGAAATGCCATTGTGTGACCGAGTCCCTGAGTGAATGTCTGCACATCGCTGTGCACGACCCGTCAATGGCACTCTATAGGGTGCAGGAACACGTCAGAAAGTCACTGCCGGTCGTGGTGGAGAAACGGGTGCGTTTGTTTTCGATGAGGGCGTTTGTTTTTTGATTTCGATGTTTTGATCGGGTCGCGGACATTGTCTCGTCACCCACCACTGAAGAATAATCGCCGGGAACTATACTCTTCACCATGCTTACATTGAGGCTGGGTACACCGCTTGGCTTGTGCGCAGTTTCTTTGAACAGCATTTTGGCACTGTCGCTGCGTGCCTGTGCCCTTATGAGCATAAAACGGTGTGACTGGTACTGCCTTCGTCCCGCTGTGAGGTTGTGGGTGACCACAGTAAGCATAACTTTTTTCAAAATTTGTGCGTCCAAATTGCACATAAGGTGTCAAATTTTACGTACAGTTTGCACCTACAGTCAGGGTAGTACTTGGGGGTGGGGGGGGGGTCCCCCGCCCAAATTCATCTATCTATCGTCAACACTTTTTGATTTCTGTGAGAAACATATTTATCTTATTGCCTTGTATTATTATTATTGTATCAGCCGCGCGACAGCGTTGCGCGCACACATGCACACACCTACATCACACCGCCCGCCTGGACTGACTGACTGGTCACTCTGACGCAGTCAGTCAGCATGCACTATGCTGCGCACGCGCGCCTAAGTAATATGACGCCTTCTTCATGTTTTCCTTTATTGTATTGTTGTTTGAAACATCACCCAAGCTTAATAATCGGTTTTTACCCATATACTTGAGGCTAATCAATAAACAACCGAACGAACGAATTGGGTATGCCTAACATTTGGTGAGCCCGACGTGATACCCCAGCTACAATCGCCCCTGTGTGGACCAGTCAAGCATCCTCAGTGGACCGCCGCTCTCGCCTCAGTGGACCAGTCACTCCTGTGTGCCGTGCCTCAGTGGACTTCGTATACCTGTGTGGACTCCTCCAGCTTCCATTCCCCTGTTTCAAGTCACCTGTGTGGACGCCAAGCGCCTCAGCGTCACTTCCTGTGTGGACTCACCCTGAACTCAGTGCTTCATCACTGTCATCCGGCCCTCATCTCACCACCATCCAGGAACATTGGACTTCATCATTCATACATATATCACCTGACGAAACGTGAAACTCCCAACGTCAAACGCTTCTCGTTGGCCAGCAACCGTTACAACAGCGCCCGACGACCATCGTTCACAAACAGTCAGCTACGTCATGCATCCCAACACTGCTGTTTCATCGTGAGTGGGAAAGAGATTATTGGCCCTAGGTAGCATAGAATGTAGCTATCGTGTAATTAGTTTTGCTTGAAATTGCTGTTTTTTGCTGAATTTGGGTAGTATTTTGTGAATTTCCATTGATTGGCGATCGATATATATACGCTCGCTGCAACATATGTACATACAGCAACGCGCATACGCTCGCTGCAACACAACTCACATACATACATACGTACACGCCGCACACCCACAAAGTTGACCTTGAACGGTTTCACTTAGCCACACACCAACACTTATGTGCCTGTAAGTTATCCTAAGTTCTGCGCACATAATATTCACTGTTCATCTCATTCTCCTACCATAATCCCACTAACGCTAGCGTGACCTACCTACTTCTACATCTCAGACTTCCGTGCTTGCCTAAACTAATATTATTGTAATACTCGGTGACATTATATTGCACATTCAAGCACCTACGCAGCACCAACACTTCGAAATGGCACCAAGCACAGTACTAACAATTGTGTGCACATGCACTGTCACTTGCCTGGTTAAGGCATAATTAACCAAATTTAGGCCCCACAGCTTTCTCACCTCAACAGGGAGAAAGAACCATACATTCCACCTTATCTCTTCTATTTTTTCTCTTCGGAAACCAAAAAGGTCACGCATGACATCGCATGACACACACAACGGCGCACACGCAACGCACACGACTGCCAGCGCTGCTATGTTGTTTGCAAGTTTTGTATGCAACTGTTGATTCTAAATTATTGTATTGCACCATTGTTCTTATCTGGGACGGGCCACCCAGTTCACCTAGCAATTTATTCCTAGACTTTCAAACGTTGTGACGGACTGATCACCCAAACCAACTTTTTGAAAACTGGGATTTTCTGAAATACATTCTTCTGGCATTCTAAACGCTTGTTCTCAAAACTGAACAACTTGACATTATATATTTGCTCGAGTTTACTTCAGTAGCTGGTGGTTTATCTCAACTCCTCTTATGTTAGGTACCCAAACATGAACACATTTCTGATACCTTCTGATAATAATGTTGTTATGTAAAGCTCTTCTACAAACAAAGGATAAGTTTGATGAATTTTCGGTTTGTGTTTCCATGACATTTTATGATATCTGTCTGTATGTATTGTTCTTTATGATATCCCACATTTATCATGATTTTCATCTCATTTTCTATTTCGAGTTACACCTCCAACTAATTGTTTAAAGGGAAGAGGAAATGTGAGAAACATATTTATCTTATTGCCTTGTATTATTATTATTGTATCAGCCGCGCGACAGCGTTGCGCGCACACATGCACACACCTACATCACACCGCCCGCCTGGACTGACTGACTGGTCACTCTGACGCAGTCAGTCAGCATGCACTATGCTGCGCACGCGCGCCTAAGTAATATGACGCCTTCTTCATGTTTTCCTTTATTGTATTGTTGTTTGAAACATCACCCAAGCTTAATAATCGGTTTTTACCCATATACTTGAGGCTAATCAATAAACAACCGAACGAACGAATTGGGTATGCCTAACATTTCATCTATCTATCGTCAACACTTATGGGCAAATCTATCTATCGTCAACAAATTCTGGGAACAATCTATCTATCGTCAACACATTTCGACCCCAGAATGGGTATTTTTGCCTCAAAATGGCTCAAAATCGGTATTTTTTGTCCCAAATAGGCAAAAAATCGCGCGCTACGCGCGGATTTAGTACATCTAAGTACATTTTCATTAATATTTACACATTATTACCTACTTAGTGCACTATACTATACCTTGATTTTTGGCGACCCCCCCCCCCCACCATCTATCTATCGTCAACAAGTTTGGGTCGACCCCCCCCAGATTTCGGACTTGGGTCATCTATCTATCGTCAACACATTTCGGGTCCCAATCTATCTATCGTCAACACCCTGACCAAGTACTACACTGCCAACAGTTGGTCGAAACTTGTGGTACCATCAGTAAACCTTGAAATATCCAGAATTAAACAGAATAATTACCGAATCATTTGTCAGATCCGACTATAATTCGATAACCAAGTTCCCAGTATCCTCTCCGATTGTTCGATTCTTGTTTTTTTTCAGGGTGACATGCTCCAAATGCAGAGTGCCGTACAGGGCGCGTGTTTTGACGTTACACAGGCGATCGAGTGAGTTTTCTCTCATCTCGTTTTTAAATATTGTTTCCTCTCTGAGTGCTTTCCTTTCAAAACTCAATCGTTTCTTTTTACCTTAGAGCTTTCGAACAAAAAGTATACGGCTTTTGCTCGAATGTCGACTTTTTTATGTGGATAGCCAGCTCTGATTACCAAATCCCATGCCCCCAATCCGCCTACTAGTCAGCTCGAGTTACCCAAAAATGGGAAAAACGTGTTTTTTCAGAGGTATTTTTTTCACTACCCCCCAAATACCAAAATTTATTAGGTAGCTGGCTCGAGGTGGCCTGATCCCCCTTGGCCAGTTAGCTCGAGCAACTTGACCAACTACAATCATTGCCTTTCAGTGTCATCGAAAATATGAAACGCGCGGGCCCGACATTCGGCCGCATTCACGAAAGGTTGCGTACGGCGATGTACTACAAACAACAGTTGGATTATGAACGATTGAGACGGTTCGTTGACATTGTACGATTTGGTTTTCTTGTTTTTTTTTCTGCCAGTTTAGGAACCGGGAAAGCAAAATGACACGCACAGCTGTTCAGGGGCGTACCCACAATACTGTGAAAATTCGCAAATTTGGTTAACATTTCGGGGCAAAAATTTACCATAGTATGAAAAGTCAGCCTGACATCTGAGAGCACCTGGCACGAAAAAAGTGTAAGTGTCGGGTGTCCTCAGACGTCGGTTTTTTTGAACCCGACAGACACCCGACGTTTGGTGTTTAAAGCATCAACTTGTTCGGAGAAAAATTTTCCTCAGAATATTTCTTCAGATCCAAGGGGCAGAAACCATGTTTTGTTTTCGTGTCTGTTTTCTTCAAATCCGTTCTACTTGAGCAAACTGCGCCAAAAATTGTCATTGATGAGGCAGATGAGCAAAATTTTGCCTGCTTTGGTCCGAAAAATACGATGTCTCGTGTCGGGTATTTGTGAACTATAACTATCGGGTGTCGGGTACCCCCGATCCCTAATGAAGATCACGTGGTATTGATATCTTTCCTTCTTCGCTGGGTTAGGACTGATCCTGATGTTACACTCTGGCGTGCGACATGTCATTTCGGTCCCAGATGTTAAATGTTCTTCTTCTTCTAAATCGAAACGTCTTCTAAATCGAAACGGTTAGTATAAATTTACTGGGACCAATTTCGTGTTAGTTCATTGGCTAATCTTTTACGCTGGACGAAATTAGTGGCTTCACTAAATTCATTAACATTCTTAATTCAAAAAAGTATCGTGACCACCAAGACAGATTAGATCCCATCCGATCACCGAGTTTGATATCGATATCAACATAGTATATTATAATTGATATCTATGTTTTGCAGAGAGCGCGAGCGCCCATACGGTATGCGTGCATCGGAATCGAACGACTCTCTCTGGCAAGAATTGCGCAAAAGCAAATCGCTCGGTCATCTCAAACGATCCCCGTCTGACGTGCTGACCACAACGACGGGCAGTATTTGCAGTCGAAGTACCGCATCGACGCCAATGTCAGAATATCCCGAACATCGTTAGTCGATCGATTTATTGCTTGATTTATTTGATTATTTATTGAACATTAGTGCTTGCCTGTGACTTTCAGCTTTCTTAGCTGTGATCAGCTTTCACTCGCATGTCTAAATCACTGAGAATTGGGTCTTTCAGTGGAATTTGAGTGATAGACCCGAAACGGACTAGAATATTTTGCATTTTTTGTGTGTATGGCTTGCGTTTCGGATCAACTGTGCGTGTCCTAAACAACTGTGGGATCAAAAACGTATCCTGTTATCATGCCCATGAAGATGAATCAATTCCGTTGTTTGGTCAGGTGTCAATAAGACTACTATCAGTTTTTTTTGTTCTCGCGTGAGCCACGACGTCACGTGTTTGGAATAATCGCATGTTTCTCCTGCAATGGTGGTGCGCACGAACACGTAAAAGTGATGACAGATTCAGAAATGTTCCACCGTTTTCATAAGTATGCTTCAGGAAGTTGGCATTACAGTGACTCTTCAGCTTGACTGAAAACTGACGAAACTGAAAATAATCCATAAAAAATCACAAGTTTTTGCGTCACAAATTAACATTTTGCAGTCATAGTGAAACGAATGACAATGCGCGACGATCTATTTTGGAAATTATTCAGAAAAACTTTCGTCCGTTTCAGAGTTGGCCGCCAGTTCCCGACATTCTGCTGATGACGACAGTCCCAGGCATGACGTCACGATTCGAGCCGATGACAGGTATTGCCATTTGTACTCAGAAAAAGTGAAAAAATAAAGCCTTTTTGTTGGCTAGCTAAAGTGCCACACCGGTGCTCTTCCAAGCCGGGATCCCAGCACTCAACCTGGAAGAGTTCTTACTCTGCAACAACCTGCCCCCCCCCATTTACCGACCCTTTTCATGGGCGGAAGGCGCTGTTGACCCGTGCACGTGCATGGAAGTAGTCCGGCCCAATTGGGAGTTGATCCCAGAGCTAACCAGGCCAAACCCTGCTGCACCTGCGTGATCGATTGGGATGACCGACAACTTACGTTGCTATCGGTGGAAGTTTTACACAAAAGAAAATTCAAATTATTCTCCAGATCCAGTACCCCGACGAGTGGTGCCGACAGTCCGCAAAGGGAGTTGTCTGATTTGGACTCAATAAGTGAACGACCCTCAAATTCAGCTGGCCAAGCAACGCAACAAGGCAGTACACCCACCAAATGATCATAGATCTCATTTTTTGTTGTGCAGAATTTTCGTTTCTACTGAGTGTGATTCTGAATTGTGATTTGATGTTTCAATTCTGTTTCTTGATCTGTTCACAGTCCATTTCATCTCGTGCACTTGTGGTCTGTTGTGGACACTTTATCTGGTGAAAATATGTGCAAGGCAGATTCGAACCAATGAACAATGCGTAAACACTGAAGCCAGCGTTGAAAAAAAATTTAAAAAAATCGTTGTCTTATTTTTTAAAATCTACACAGGGGTCCCATCCACATGTGATACATTCGCACTGACGATGACCTGATGCGGCACCCGTAGCAAATGAGTGTGCTATATAAACCAGATGGTTTGCCGAGCACAAATCATCCATCAGTTCTTTGCCTATTTTATCAGCTTGTTCTTCGACTTTCAATCGTTATGCGATATATCAGTCATGAACGAGCTACTTTGGCTTATCTGCCCGTTAACGCCCGACGGGTGAGCGGCCGATTACTGCGATGTATGACCAGTGCACCCGGTCTTCACCCAGTGCCCTGCCAAGGTTGTGCGCACAGACGCTACGGCGCTTTTCGAATCCGATGGTGAAACATCGTCGAGCTTGCTCTTGGCCAACTCTCACACTGGTTGGTCACGCAGTGAGACGATGCGACGCCGTTATATTCGACGGTTTCAACTTGGCCCAGTGCGGGTGTTAGCAGGACCTGGGCAGGTGACACTGCATGGGTCCAAGACTGGAACCGCGCTGGTGCAAAGGTGTATTTACAGTTGCTCGTTGGTGACTGACATTCACGGCGATCGGAATTCGGAGAACTGGGGCCAGTTGTGCAAATGGCCATATAGCTGCTGTTCTTGTATATTTCTACCGTCAACTGAACCACACCCAGCGCAGGACCCAAGACCCGAAACATAAATCTATGTCCATGTTTCGGGTTTCGGGGTTTTGAAAAGAAAACCGAAACACGAAGCATGATAATCGCAAATGTTTCGTAACTGTATAAATTGTTCACGTCACCTATAAGTGGCAAGACCAAAACGTTTTCGATTATCATACTTTGTGTTTCGGGTTTTTTTTCAAAACCAGAAACATGGACATAGAAACCCTCAAAGAACGTGTATCAACATCAAACCGTCGAATGAAATCAAGTCTCCGCATCAATCAAGTCGGTGGTGCACCATATAGTACCCCTGCAATAAAACGCAAAGCACCAGTAACCGGTTACATCCGTTTTTTGTCTAAACAGCAAACACCCTGCAGCAACGAAGTGTGCACACGATACTCGTTCAGTCTTGCTGTGCGTTATGACGTGATTATCAATGAGAAATAAATAAGCAAATTTTGCTTATCAGTTTTCGTCAGGCCAAACACAAAAGATGGTTCAGCTGCTGCAGCGTTATTTAATCACAATACAGTTTTGTCAAAACAATGCCAGCATGTTCGTGTCTGTGTTTGACTTGTGTTGAAGAGCTGGAAAAGTATGCCGAGTAAGTCACAGCAACTGTTTGGAGGAAAAACGACTGCGAAATTTAAGCGTGTAGAAGCTGCCTTCAAGTGAGCTATAAGATGCAGATTTCCAGACAACCGTTTTTGCATAAGTTGTCAAAAGTTTTATCTGAAACATTGATTTTTCTTGAACAGGAAGAACTTTTCGCAAGGCTGGGAAGGCGAGGGTGCCGCGTTTGCTGTGTACCACAAAGGGGAATTGGTGGTCGATTTATGGGGTGGATATGCGGACAGCGAAAGCAGACGAACATGGAAACAGGACACAATGACCATGGTATATTCTGCAACAAAGGTGGGTCATCCCTTGCCAAAACACAGTATTCTATTGTTAGTATTATTTCATTTAACACCAGTGCCATGTATGTAGGTATAGGAACGAAGTTTATACCTCACCCTGATCAAACCCTGGATCTAAACTTCCATCGAAGCTTAAAACAGGCAAAACACAATTATTCCTTAATTGAAATCAACTTCAGGCGCTGTGCGCTCTTTCCATAGCCAAATTGGTGGACCAAGGTCGATTAAGCTACGATGATTTAGTGAGAAAACATTGGCCGGAATTCGGGCAAAATGGAAAGGACAAAGTCACCATTTACGAGCTTGTTACGCACATGGTGAGTATATCGTGCTTAGTTTTAATCGATTTCTAAAAAAAAATATATGTAGGATAAAAAAACATAAAGAACACCCAGGCCGGACTAGCGGCCCCAGATGAGAGAATAACGATGGATAGCATTAACGACTGGAGGAAAATGGGAGAAATGTTCGAGAAACAGACGCCCAACTGGACATTGGGTGAGCTGTGGTCGGCTGCAAGCCCTAGAACATCTATATGGTGTTTATTTTTGAGGTTGTTTTATCGCAACCAGGGAAAAAACGCTAAAAATACGCTTAAAAAGGTGTTCCAATTCGTCTTTTGAAACCCGATTCCTTCAAATCTTATCACAGGCGATGGCACATTCGGATATCACATGATGACCTACGGCTTTCTGTTGGACCAAATTGTCCGTCGGGTTGATTCGCAGAAACGAAGCATCGGACAGTTTGTGCAAGAAGAACTGATTAAACCCACAGGTATTGATTAATACGATCGTCAAATACAAATGTAAAGTTATATTATTGATAATTTTTTTGAACTTGATATCCACTACTTACGAATAACACAAGCCGAACTTAGCCGTAAGTCACACGTGTTCTTCGGTAAGATCTGCTCGTGGTACTGTACTTTTGTGGAGGTCCAGTTGGCCAGAGGCGATCACACCGACGAGGACTGGCACAAAACAGGCCGAAACGGCCCAACTCACTCCACACACTCACATGTTCTGTGCAAATCTTGAATCAACATCTTTCCATCCAGGGTCAGAAGAATTCTACCTGGGCCTTCCAATGGAGAAGGAATATCGCGTTGCTCGGCAGAAGCCAGCTGGTGAGATGATCCTTATCAATTTACCGACAAAATCTCCAGTTATTCCGCAACATTTCAGGCCCGGAAGTTCAGGCCCGAGCTTTTCAGGCCCAATTTTTCAGGCCCGGCCGATTCAGGCCCAGCATATTTGACCTATTTATATGCTGAGGCTTAGGCTCCGGCCGGGCCTGAATGGTCGGGCCTGAACTTGTGTCCCGGGACCGCACAATAAATTTCAGTTTGTGAGACCGCCATTCTTTCAGGTATGTCCGACACACTTTGGCACATGGTCCATAGCAAAGAAGTTCGATCTTTGGTGTTGCAAATGGCTCTTGGACAAACGTCACCTCTTATGAATCGCGCTGCTGCTTGTGTTGAAGGGCTGTACGACGATGGTGTAAGCAGGTTTCATTCGCATTTTTTTAATATTCGGTGATATCAAACTCGGTGATCGGATCGGATGGAACCTTGCCCACATGACTTCTTTCAAATTATGAATCTTTGGAGATTTACTGGAGCAGCTAATTTCGAGCAGCTTAAAACTCGTTTCCCAAACTGAGATGAACAACTATTTATAAACGGGTGTCATAATTAGTGGCTACAGTATATCTCTTAATATCCTTGACGTAAAATGCACACGCGACCAGGGCAAGTCAGATCCGACCAGAGTTTGATATCGACCATAATATTATATGTAAAATGTATAAAAAGTATTAACTATAAAAAAGTATTCTAAAAAGAGAATGTCTTGAACGCAGACCAAAACCAACCCGCTAAACGCACCCGAGTGGCACGCGGTGGAGATTGGTGCAGCCAATGGAATAGGCACTGCTAGAGGTTGATGAACGGAGTTGGGTCTTTTGCATAGGTGCTTAAAATCTACTTTGTTTTTGACGGTGCTCCAAAAAAGGCTCAAATGGCGAAATGTGTCCAAAACGATTTGCAGGTCTCGCACAGCCATTCAGCGCGCTGGCAACGGGAAAATTGATTAAAAACAAGGAGGTCCTCGAAAAAATCAGCAAGCCAATGAATCGAGATAAAGAGGATCTTATTTTGACTGTGAAAGTGAACACCGGGCATGGATTTATGTACTATGAACAACCTGGTGGAAAGGTAGTGGCAGTCAAAGTTTTTGACAAAAAAATTATTCTGGCTTCAACTAACACTCAACGCACATTGGCGAGAATCAGGACCACACGCCTTCCAAACTGATTTACTCATTGAAAAAAGTCAGTAAGGATAGAGACCACACGGGTCGTATAAACTTTGAATGGACTTGGCCAGTCCAATAACCAATAACCAGTCCGTTTGCATGGAGTTGGCTTGGGCACAATTTCTACCAGCGTAAAAGTTGTTCATTTGGCGCAGGGAATTAACTATTACGCTGGTCGAAACTAATGCGCCGACTCTACCGCAAGATGCAACTTAACCAAAATTTGCCTATGCCCAAGGCAAATCCATGACAGCGGACAAAGTTGATACGGCCCTACTTCTTGCACTGAAAAATCTTCAATCATGTCATGCAAGGTCGATATCGCATAGTCAGCCTTTTCCACAAAAACCCAAAAAATATGGCTGATACTCATTCATGTACAGTATTATCCGACAAGATTTGCATCTGTCACACAGGACGACAAGTGGACATTCGGTCATCCCGGGTACGGTGGTCAAAACGTGCTCGTTGACTTGGACAACCAGCTTGCTATCGCTTATGTGACCAACAGCCTGAAGTCGGCCTTCGGTGAATATGCCAGGACATACGCGGCGCTGAAGGCGGCCGTCTATGAATCGTTAATGCAAGCGAAATATTGAAGAACAATTTGGATGTTAGCAAAGCCTGCCCGATGGATTAGACTAGGTGCCTGATTTGCGCAATAAAAATTCTAAATGTGTCGTACTATTTTGTGCCCTAGCTTTCAGAACTTTAAATTTCACTCGGCGCGAACATTGTCCTAAAACTGATGGTCCCAAAACGTAAAACGGAAATAATGAGCTGAAATGCACAATTGTGGAAGCTGCACTATGCATATGAACTTGCATACCGATCTTGGCTGGTATTCACGAAACGGGCGGGGAGTGGAGAGCTGAGTGGATTGTTGAGTGTGACGCCCGCGTTCCATTTTGCCACGCAAAAGCACCTTCATACTCTAATTTGAAACATTTTGGCAAGTTTACTTTTGGTTTAAAAATCGAGGCCCTGAAAGAAATAAATCTGGTTAGAGACGCCGAGGGCTTAAGTAGAAAACTTTCCTCTTAGAGGTCCCAAGCGCTCTATTCGAGGCGGCATGGAAAACCCCGGTATGTACTCAGTATACTTACTCATTTAGCTGTGCGAAGTCACAAATGCTTAAAAGCAGCGGGTAACCGTCAAGCTTGAAAAATATATGGCCGATTGTTTTTTAAACTTAAAAGTTGCAACTGTACAACATGCATCATTTTGTGGGCTGGCCTGCCCAATTGCATCATTTGATTGTCAGAACGAATCTTACAATGAAATTGAATTCACAGGAATAGAAAAGCCAATCAAGAATCACTGAGGTGTGGAAAGCCGTGTGTACATGTGAATAATGTACGGGGGCCCCGAAGGTTATATGCACTTCTTTCTTCACATCCTATTGTGCACTCCCAGCCCCAAGCGTGCTTTGTTCAACCGTCCAAAAAGTCGATCCGAATGTCTGCAACATTCCGCCTTGGTTTACGCTTGTTGCTCTCGGTGATGTTTCACACGGGTGACGGTGACGAACCTAGGGGTTGTTGCAAATGGCCGTTGTCTCACAGCAAGACGCACCCGGAAATGTTCGTGACTGCGACGTCGAAGAGAACGCCCCAAGTAGCGGAAATAAAGCTCTGGCCAAAGCCACGTGACGCTTTTGTACTTTACTTCGACATTTGGGTATAGATGGAGATGAGACTAATTCCAGTTACCGCGTTCTGTTTTACCTAGGTCGTGCGTGAGTAACTTTCGAAGTACCGGGAACATAGCGCGTTGCATCAACTCACAGCTATATAACAGGGGAGCAACTTTTACGCGTGAGTCAAATAGTGTGACAGAAACAACAAATTATCGCAAGATACACTTATATCTCACTCCGCTTTCACCCCGACCCGACTATATGGCACCAAGGTGCCTGCCTGCCGTTGTCACAAAAATCATATCCATTCCAGCGAGGATTTTGCGAACAGCCTTGACGATGCGTTAACATACGCAAACATGCAGTTGCCCGAGCAGCGCGAGTATGGACGGGTGATGTTTCAAACGCTCAGGGTCGACTATCACAGACGCAAGCTGCGCGCGGAAGAAACGCTGGAAAGAGCGACAAAATATTTCCACGATATCAAGAAATGGGAGTTGATGACGAACAAAGACGGGAGACATAAGCAGAAACTGCGGGACAATGTTTATCAGGGGTTGGTGTGCAAAACTCAACCAGATGCTACCTACAGTAACCAGAGTCAGAGGTCAAAAATATAAATGTGTATTTCTATTCCCGTTGTCTCGTAATACCCACCGACGAATTCAGCCTAAGCTTAGCCTGAAGCCACGCCTATAGCTTAAACTTAGGTAGGTGGGCAAATAACCGAGTCCGGTGAGGAAAACGAGACGCAGTAGGTGGCTACAACCAGTTTTTTGCTTTTGATAATTTTTCAGTTATGAACTCATGAAGGTGGCAAAAAGCGAAGCCGAAAAACAACTTAACGACATTCTGAAGAAGCAAGGCGAAATGCTGAAAGAATACAGGACAAAGATGGCCGCCGCTCTTAGAGAAGAATTTGTGAAATGAATTTTTTTCATATCTTTGATGTTGCCGGGTGGCAGTGCCGTGATGCAATCATGTTGTTGTGTGTCTTTGAGAGACGAACAGCACCAAATTCCAATACACAGAATATATTGCCGAATTTTCGACACTCAATAGTGTCCTCGTCAGGGCTAAAATCAACAAAAAGAGAGATAGGAACCGGTTGTCACAAGACATCATTTCAGAAAACGCAAACAAGGTGCAAAACAGTCAGATAAACAAGTGGCATTTTGATGTACAGTGCAACACGTAAAGGTGCTAGACCACTGTAACACAGAAAAACAACTGCGTGTTATGGAGTCGGCCTTTATTCTCGCTCGCAATCCATACATCAACAGAGCACTGAAACCCAACAATAGCCAATATCTGTATCAAAATGCCACTTGTTTATCTGACTGTTTTGCACCTTGTTTGCGTTTTCTGAAATGATGTCTTGTGACAACCGGTTCCTATCTCTCTTTTTGTTGATTTTAGCCCTGACGAGGACACTATTGAGTGTCGAAAATTCGGCAATATATTCTGTGTATTGGAATTTGGTGCTGTTCGTCTCTCAAAGACACACAACAACAAGAATTTTTTTC